>VDFB02259525.1:0-16898 GCA_007258455.2 Sequoia sempervirens
TGCAAATTCCAATATTTCCTTCGAACCCGAATATGAAACTCTCCTGCAATTCGATGATGCACAAGCACAGCCCCTAAAATAGAATTGTTTGCAAGCAGGCTTGGGAGATCTTTCACTCCTGTACCGTGTTGTTCCTCATGAGGGTTCCCATCCTCGGTGAAGCTTGAGATTTTCAGATTCTCTAGTCTTCTTGCAAAACCCTTAGCAAAATTCCTCTTCAACACGAATGTGCAAAATGAGCTCTCAATGCCCTTTTATATTTTTCCCAAACTCCACGCACAAATTCACATTTGAAATATATTTCATTTAATTTAATTTTCCGCCTTCCATTCTTTTAATTTTGGGGCACAACCTTATAATATAACATCCTTTTAAAAGTCACTTATATCTCCCTTTTAAAATTGGCACTTTAACTTATATTATAAAGTATACTTTTAAATTCACTTATATCCCCTTTTAATATAAAGTCCTTTTAATTTATTAATAATGCATAAAGTAAAATTATATAATTTAACTTTATTATTTAACGTTATTAATACTTAACACCTTGGACCATAACCACGCCAACATAGAACCAAGATATAAATACGCCATCATGCCCAAAATAGTAACTCTGCCATTGACCATACTAGAGACCCCCCAATGACTTACTATAAATAGTATGGTTCAATTCCCTGAATGATCCTCGGAAAACAAATTGCAAGAACCCTTGGTAACACTATGCTGGAAAAACCATCGATTGAGCTCAAAAGGGTTGACTGAACGAGTTTGCAAATGCCCTCCAAGGGCCCCCTAATTACATTGTGACCACGGGGACCAAGTGATGGACTAACCTTTGCAAAAGATATTGGCCTAGGAAAAGGGGACATTACAGCAGGTCTAATATCATTCAATATAGTTGGCCATAGCCAACCTCCACATCAGAACCCCAATATCCAATGAATGTCGTGGTGAGTAGAAATACCAATGGCAGTGGTAATTAAAATAGCTCGATACATGATGTTATATACTGAAGGCCGCGATACTAGAATCTAGAGATAATAGAGCAGCGGTACATAATTTAAAATGCCACGAATTCCATATGGAAGGTATTTGATGCATTTGAACAATAAGAGACAGGAATAGTAAACTTTCAACACATATAATAGCCCAGTATCATTTTATGAATATTTAATTCACCATCCAAAATAATCGATCAGCCAATAAGTTAGAAATATAATAGCCCAGATTGAATAAATCAATAACTCTCTGAATAAATAACAATATTCAATGTGAATCACCTAGAATACCTTCAAACATCATTAATGATTATTACTGTGCATTCAACTGAAATAATTGATGACTCCTACAAATTTGTCTCCAGAGGAGACTCACAAATTTGCACAAACTCCAATGGCTAGGGTGGATTCGTTTCACCACCGAACCCCCTAAACATCAAGCCCAAAAGCTCTTAGGAAAACAAATGTATAAACTTCAATGATGATTAATGAATTCCCAAAGTCCTTTTTATAATCTCCAAGATCAATGCCCTAATTAGGGTTGTGAAACCTTTTAATTAACTTATAAATTCACCTTATGTCTCTCTAAGTTGCCAATAAAGTCACTTTATAAGGGTAACTTTAAAATTAAATAACATTAGTTAAATATTAAATTTAACTTTATATTTTAACGTTATTTAAAATAATAACTCAAACGCCTAATGTCACAAAGAAATCATTAAATTAAGAAATCACCAATTAATCAAAAATAGCAACTCGGTCAACCTCCCAATTGGTGACCAGAACTGACACTATAAATAGTAAGTATGGACATATTGTCCCAAATTGCTCTAGAAAGTGTCAGGTATCTCCAATAAACCATCTAAACACATTGAAGACATCAAAATACTCTTCTGAACTGTTGATGTGTGTTTTGTGACCGCACCAAACAGCAGAATAAAGTTACCAATGACTACTCTATTCTCTCTTGATCAAAGTATTTAGCATGCTAAGATTGCGAGAGAGTTCATACTTTCAACTCCAAGGTTCCTTCTATCCAATGGGTAGCCTCAGTTGGTTCGTTGTGATCTTGCTGGTATCACGAGGGGACTTACACAATTGTTCAGAAGTAGACAACTGACAGCAGATTAAAGCAAAGGCGATCTTCACGCGGTTCGAATGATTTATCAGGTACGTGCAAATTTTCTACTACTAACCAAGAATTGTACTGAATTTAAATAAGTGCAGGGTTTAGAAATTCTAAGTTCTATCCTAAGGTGTGGGATATGGAGCTCAATTTTAGCAAGCCTCAACCGGACTTTTCTTTGCCTCGCATTGGACAGCTTCCACAGAGTCGGTGCAATCTTCAAGGGAATAATCAAAAGGTTTTCAAATCACAACTCAACATAAAGACACCATCACAACGATGCATGACAACATGTGAATCGTAATTGAAGTTAGATTCGAATGGTTCCAGTCAACCACGCAAGGCAAACCCACCGTCAGTAGGCTTGCTAGTCGTATGGATTAGATGAAGCTTGCTTGAATCGAACACCACATTGCACAATTATTAGCTACTTGCATGAAATGAAATCTACTCTACTTTAAGCTACTACTTGAATCATAAGGACGAAGAAACCTTGATAGCTACTCACAACAAAAGACGAGATCATCATCAATGAAAACTCTTTTTATTGAGAGTGTTCACAACAATTTCTTACAAAGTTTTGAAAGGAAAAACTTTCCTTCTCCAAACTATCAATCTATCAACTATGTTAGCTCTAAGCTATCTCTCTGTTCTAATGTCTGATCTAATCTCTAATGTCTAATAAGTACAAATGAAGGGGGGATGCCCCTTTTATAGCTGGCCAAGTTCAATGGATGGCCCAGATTCAATTACAATGAAGGGCTTAGATTGAGCCACCTCAGCCCTAACCCTAGAAAGAGGAGTGGAGTAATAAATGAACCAAAAGATTCCCACTCTCTACCAAAATAGCAGAGGCAATTAATGCCCACTATCAATCTTCCAAAAGGTCATCATCCAAAAGGGCGTTCCCATTCTCCTTCTCCTTGGCTAAAAAGTCAATGAACCTGGTCAACACAGCTTCAACCTCTTGAACTGAGATAGGCGGGATATGATCACTCTGAAACTCCAACACTGTAACTGTCTGCCCATGTCGAGTACAGGATTTTCTCCAAGCAGCCAAAGCATTCTGAGTGTTCTGTATAAGGCTGGAGAAGATCGAGGTGTTTTCAAAGTCATCCTGGACAAATGTCTTCGCCTCTAAAAAGAAAGGTGGCAGTCCACTCTTCAAACCATCAGCAGTCACCTCCTCGAAAGTCAGCCTCCTAGCAAAGATAGCCTCTAGTGCGTTCAGGACTCCGTCAAGGATGTTCACGATGGCCTTTCTGACTTTGGCCGAATCGGCTCGTGCTGCATCAAAGAATCCTCGACCTGTGACCACCTAAGAATACTAGCTGGTGAAGTCATATCTATCACCCCCCTGAATCACGCCTCCCTCAACGAAAGTTTACAAGGGAGTATCTAAACGAAGGACAACCTTGGTCTGATAGATATGAGCATCACCCCAAGCCTGATCAACTGTGTCCATCCGTGCCATAATGCCCGAAGCCTGCTAATAAAAATGAGCAAGATCCTCCATAAACTTTTTTGTCTCAGCACAAACACTAGCAACCCATTTATCCGCCTCCTGTGCCATCTTCCTCAAGTCCTCCAAGCCATTGACTGACTCTCTGGGAAACTCAGCTGGGAGCTCAATTGCAGGATTCTCTTGCCCACAAGGACGAGACAAGTGTTGTACGTAACCAATCAAAGTTTTGTGCTCTTTCTTCAACCTTTTATACTTGCCTTCAGTTCGGAGCAACCTATCCTTGAGCGCCTAATAGGAGTTATCACACTCCTCAATTATCTGTGCTCTAGTAGGGTGACCTAACTCCATAGTAGTAATCATGTAGTCCTCTGGAATAGCCTCGTCTCGATCACGCTCAATCCTTGGCACAACTACATGAAGGGTGCGAGATCCATCCTCATTAGTTGAAATCTCTGAAAACTTTCTAGCCTTTTTGTTTGTTGGAGGTGCACTGATCCTAGTCAAAAATTCTTCCATCTCAACTGCTGGATCAATTTTTTCAACAGGGCTCTTCCTCATCCTGTCTCTGAGCCAATCTGGTACTACCTACTGCAAGTCTGAAATAATAAATGGCTATTTATTCCTTGTTTCTTCTTCACGAACCTCTTCTCTAACTTCATCTTGACGAGGCTCATCAACTTCTACAAGTTGAGTATCTCCTGAACCTTGGTCTCCCTGCCTTGTAGCAGTGTCATCCTCTAATGCCGCCTCAATCTCACGCTGGAAGCGAATATCCGTGGCCGTTTCTTCCTCTATCTCCTGCTGGTTTTCTTTTCTAGGTACATTGACACTCTAGCCCACTAACTCCCTACGAAGTGGCAGATTTGTCTCTTGTAATTCCTGTTCTTCATTCAACCTTGCCCTCTGATCTGCAAACGGTGAGACCTCCTATATACTTGGAGAATGAGTGTCCAATGGCGTAGGTGATGCCACCTCGACTCTCGGAGGTTCCGGTTGGGCTGGTTCTTTTCTTCACGGCTCTGGAGCTTGAGCAACCTGCTTTTTCTGTTTAACAGTGGGTGTCCTATGATCTCCCATTAAATTATAAGTGAGAGGGATTGATTTGCTCTTAAGCCTGTTCACGTGCCTCTCTACCCATCCTCTTGTGAACGTCAGGATTGAAATGCAAAGTGTATCCAAATCTGTAATCTTTGGCTTAGACCAATCCGAAAGTGGGAGTGGTGTCCTCCTTACTGTCTCATAATCAGCCCGCATGACATTCAGATCTTCGTCAACTTGGTCTGGTACTGGAACAATCTCACATTCCCTAATCATGCTCAATGGTACCCGGGAAAACATCCTTCTCCTTATTTCAGCTTCATCTGACACGCTTGCCCAGAAGTCCTTAATGTGTGCCTTATGTCTGAATTCCTCTGACAGTATCCATCTGATATTCTTGTGAGGATCATAATGTTGTCTGCTGGTATGATAAGAGAGGTGGAAAAACTGAAGTTCATTTTCTGCTTCCTTGGCTGCCTGCAATGTTGGACAAATTTCATTTGAATTCCCCATGATAATAGGGAAGTCAAGTCCTCCTTTCTTCTTCTTCTTCTTCTTCTTCTTCTTCTTATCGTAGGCAATGAGTTGCCTAGATATTTCCAACATCAAAATTCTGTTCGTAGGGTATTTGGGCAATCTGTAAGGATATGAAGAGAACCCTTGCAGCCTGATATAAGTAAACTTCAGAAATTGGATAAACCATCATCCGTACCTCTCAATTAACTCCTGAGCTTCTTTTGATATTCTGTGATGAGTTCTTTGCTGGAGCATCCTCATTATATGCATTGTGAAGGCATCATTGACCCTTTTGTAGTGAGACGTGCTCATCAAGTGCAACTGTGGATAGGCCTCGTGAATCTTGAATTGCTAAGAGCCACACCCAATCGGCTCCTTGTATGATATCCCTTTGTATTTTGTCATCCGAGCAAGCATGTAAATGATATATGAGCTCATATAAAATGATTTCATTCTCCTCAAACTCCAAAGCTGTTCATGCAAATTGTCGTTGATCATCACCGCCCAATCAATATGCTCTTTGCCTTCCAGCACAAGGTTGATGTAGTAAAACATCCAAGGTTCAAAGATGAACGCCTGGGGGCATCCTCCGACTCTGCTGAGCATCATGATTAAGTCACAATACTCCTGCTTCAAATCATCTGAGATTATCTGCTTTGGCAACTTCGTGCGAGTTGGCTTAGGCTTGTTCACCCAACGGGAGTTTATCATATCAGCACATCTTTCAAATGTCGAAGCATACGTTCGCTCAACTCATTCTCTTGTCATGTAAATCATCTTCTCATGTGTGGGAATTCCGAATGCCTCCCCAATAGCCTCTGGCATGAGGTTGGAAAACAACTTGTCGTCCAGTGAAGTGATAGTCCTTCACTCTGAGTTGTAGCAGTTAGCACATTCCATAATCAACTTTGGGCATTGAATTGCTAGTGGAAAACCAACAGCTGCATAAAGTCTGCTCCTGACAATGTTGTGCGAAGTGACTGATGGACGATGGCCTCCAATCCCCATCATTCGGCTTTTGAAAGCTTCCAAATTGAAAGAGCCCAGGTTTGTGTCGCTCAACTTGCCCAGCTTTGAAGAGAACTTTGACTTCGGCCAGAATGACTTGCTCAGCTTCTTGATTACAGCTTGTTTGGACGCATTCGCCTTGTTGGATTTAGCATTGTTCTCCTTGCTAGCCGCTCTTACTTCAGCCATCCTACAAAAACAAAAGATAGTCATTAGAAACAAGACTTAGAAAAATAAAATCACTTCGAGACTGCCAGCAGATAGAGAGAAGTGAGGAGCTTCAGCATTGAAGTCCAACTTCAAACCTCAACAATTTCAGCCAAGTCAATTTCCTCTCAACACTTAGAAAATTTTCTCTGTAGCAGCACAACTTCTGACACTTAGAAGAATTTCGGCCCAAGCTCACTTCAACAACAATTTCTCTTCACACTGCAATCTTCTTCACTCTAGAGCATCAAAGTTGACCTTGCTAGCTGATGGGAGAAAATAACAAAACTTCATAGCTCATATAGCCAAGTCGAATTCTAGAAGAAGCTAATTTTAGCTGAGTTATTAAATTTCCACTCCTACACTGTAGGAATTTGAATTTCCCTCCTCTGGTAGCTACAACACTTGTCATCTAGTGTCCAGAATATTTGACCTTCTAGAAATTCAAAATTTCCTCTTCACTGGTCTAGGCGTACTTCATTCCATTAGCACTTTGAAATCACTTGCTTTGAAAATATTAAATTTAATGGCCCCCTTTTCATTTCACTGGTTGAGGCATTCACTCTGATATTTCATCCAACTCTGGCCTGAGAAAATTGTTTTCATCAGGAATTTGGTCAAAAATCATCTAGGCACCCAACTTCAATTCACCAGCCAAGACATTTTATTTTCACAAACATGTCTTTCTTTGCCTTAGAATAAATTTTAATTTTTTTACTTAGGAAGTTTCATTAATTAGGTGCCTAGGTGAAATCTCCATCTTAAAATCTCTGACGAGGCAGGAAAAGTTTCAAAATCAACTCCTTGTCGAAGATATTCAGTACCCAAAAGAAAATTCCCCTCATAAAATGCAAAATTCATGTGTATCACTACGAAGGGGTACATTTAATTTTTTTGAATTTTATACCTTAGAAAAAATATTTCATTACCAAAGTTTATTCTTACTCTTTCTCCTTGGGCATAGTTGGAAATTTTCATCACTTAGAAAATATTTTTCAAGTCTACTTCACCAGCTGGGCGCATTTGGACCTTTCTCCCACCATTTGCAAACACCTAGAAAATATTTTCAAACATCCTCCCTAGGAGGGCACATTTGCTAGGTAACACTTCCATTTTTACACTTAGAATTTTTTTTCACCACCTTCACTTCCAACATGGGCGCATTTGCTTAGGTGAGGAGGAATTTCTCTCCCTTAGAAACTTTCTCTAGCCTCCTCCATGTGCATGGGCGCATTTCACTAGATGAGGAGGACGTTTTCAACACTTAGGAAGTTTTTTCTCCAACTCCAGTCTCTTGAGGGTGCATTTGGAGGGGTGGGAAGGAATTTCAAGACTTAGTAACTTTTCCTCATGGCCCTACAAGTTGGGCGCATATCAAGGGGTTAGCAGGAACTTCTTCAACACTTAGCAACTTTTTTTAAAGCCACCCTCTTTAGCAAGTTTGGGCGCATTTACAAGGTGGAGGAGGAATTTTCAATAACTTAGAAACTTTTCCTTGACCTCCTCCAGACTGGGCGCATTTAGGGGGTCCTGCAGGAACTTCCAACGCCTTAGTAACTCTCTCCAAGCCAACCTTCCTCCTTGGGCACATTTGAGGGGTCATGGAGGAAGTTTTCAAGACTTAGCTACTTTTCAGCTTACTCGCCATTGTTTACTATATTTAGTAAGTACCCTGGTTCTCATACTTCTGTAACTTGGATTGATTTGAAATTTGCGCCACAGGATCCTCATGATCTAATTGCCCCGTTCACACTAGCACCTTGTGTTGACTTGCTATTTATAGCCTGTTTCTGGAGATGACTTGCTATTTATAGTAACTGTTTAATTTCAGAACTTCTGCAGCTCTGCTCAACGTGAAATTTGCTCCATGGGGTCCTCATGGGTTGACTGACCTGTTCACACTGGTGTCTCACGCTGACCTACTATTTATAGCCTGTTTCAAAAGTGACTTACTATAAATAGTAAATGCTCAGATTGCCTTCAAATTTTACTAGTGGATTCCCTAAAAGATACTGATCACAATGGGATACATCAATTTTCGAAGACTCTAGCGTTTGACCCTTCATTTTGGGTCCCGAAGCTGGAAACCCTAATCTGACTTGCATGTTGCTTCAACAATCTCCAATTGACCCCGTTTCTATTGCATGTCACTCTGCTCGTGATGCTAAAGTGTTGGGCTGCTGCCGGAGTGATCCTGCTAAAAATAGTAAGTGTTTGATAAAGTGATTAATCAGCTGCCGGATGAATTTGCACGCCACATTGCCCGAGAGATCTCAAAAAACCCGATAAACTGGACTGCGTGCGAGCACTGGCTAAAAATAGTAAGTTCCTAAAAAGTGATCAACTCTACTCGCATGTTACATCATCACGTAGCTCTCAAAAAACCCATAAAGAATATCCAAACATGCACCGAAAAAACTTCGCATGCAAACCCTAAAAATAGCCTCTGAAGTCGGAATTGTTGAAAGGTCCAAGTCCCGACTTGCATGTTACATCACTGCGAAGTTCTTGAAAAACCCACAAAGAATATCCAGACATGTGCTGAAGACTCCAACATGCAAACCCTAAAAATAGCCTCCAAAGTCAGAATTGTTGAAAGTCATCATCTTAGCTTGCATGTTATACCATCGAGAAGGTCTTGAAAAATCCAGAACGAGTATCCAAGCATGCATTGGAACATCATACATGCAAAACCTAAAAATAGCTTCTGAAGCCTAGACTACTAAAAATAGCAAGTGGTTAGATTCCGCTCAAAATTCTCAGGCAGATTGCTTGAAGTGTTCTGGACGCAGTTGCAAGCTCAGACTTCAATTTGCTTACTTGAATCAACCTCAACTTGGCATGAAGAAAGCAAACCCTAATTTCTTAGACTTGGCCAAAATTTCAATTCAAACGGGGCACATCCTCGGAAAGATAGACAAAACAAGAGAGAGACAACAGGAAAACCAACCAAAATCAAGCCAAAAGACCCAAACGAAGCAAAAATTAGGGGGTCCGCATTTTGAATGGGGTGATGTGTGAAAACGTCACAACATGAACTAGCTAACACAATCCCTGAAAGTCAGCTCCAACTGCACTACAAGAGACCCCGAAATTGGGGCATTACATAATTCCAACCTTTGGTATAAATTTAATATTGTCTTTATTTATGATCGAGCTTGGTGTGCTTCAAGCTCCAAGATAAACCTTGCACATATCACAACCAACATCATCCAAAAGAATTTTGTGAAAGGGAACCATCACAAACAAGTGCCATATCATTGGCCATGAAAGAAACAGATGATTGGAGGTCCTCATGAGAAAGGAGTTTGTTGCTAACCGCCAATTGAGTCAAAGAAAGACAACAAGGGACCATGTCCAAAGATTACTTGAGCACCACCCCACGAGCCTTTGAAGGATCTTGAGCTTCATAAAAAAATTTCTAGTGCTGCACAAAGGCATTCAAAACCTTAATAAGCTCTGAAATGCACCTATTAGCTTGCTTAATGAATTTTATTTTTGGGCTGAATTTTGTGCTTGAGAGGCTTGGAAAAATTACTTGGAAGCTCTATTGCCAACCTTCAACCAATGAAATTACTCTTTGATTTGAGCTCCTCAACTTGTGTTACATATCATTTGCACTAGGTGGCGAAGCTTGGCCACTTGAAGCTACAAGGGTTTATGGATAGATGCAACTTCAAGCCGATAAAAGAGTCAAATGAACTTCAACGACATGGACACATAGGACTTGTGGTGAATTCTAGCCAACTATCAGTCATAGATCCTCAAAAATCAAGAATTGTGCACAATGGCACCCATCCACCATGCAATCTAACTCATGTCATCTTTTGGACATGGCACAAGGTTCCAAACACATGGCATTTGAGCTAGCATGATCCCATGATGAAATGAAATTTTGAAGAAAAAATGTGTTTTCTCAATTTTGGGATTTTGAAGACTCTACTTCAATTTAAAACATATTAGAGAATGGCTAGAAAGCACAACATTCAGCAAGGGCTCAATTGGGATAGTATAACAAGAGGTAAAAGAGAAATACGCCTATGTAGAACTCATAGCATGGTCAAGTCGCTTTATTACTCTTCCTATTCCAGTATGCAAGTTGGACTCAATGTACCAAACCAAAGAGGCATCTTGGTAGGCAGTATTGAAATCACAAATGGCCAAATTAATAGCATATATAAAACCATGTGCCCCTCTTGCCAACTATCAATCTCATTGAGAGATGGCTTTTTTTGTTAGATGGCACCTTGACCATATTATAGTTTCCATTAAAGACCCACTAGACCTCTAGTAGTTGATATATGAGCCGCCACCAAAGGAGACTCTCTTCAATTGCATCATTTGATCCGTAAATGTTGATAATACCAAAGGCTTTATTGTTGATGTTGAGAAGGACCTAGAAAGCCTCGTTAGGTCAGTTGCAATCATGCGTAGCATAGTTGGACTACCATTTCGAAGCAACAAACATTCCCATGCCTCCATGTTCTTGCTCATCATTACTAACAAAAAATACACTCCGTAGGCATATGGCATTACACAATGAAGGGTAGAAGAACAACTACTTGATCTCTTTAAGACAAAGAACATCCAAAGAAGCAAATCTTTGTCAAAATTCCTACACAATGAACTTGTGGTGTAGGTCCATCAAATCATGAGAAACATTTCATAAAAAAATGGGTCGAAAGACATTTCCTTAGATTCCATCCCTTGTAAAGTAGAATAATCATTTTGAAAAAAATGGAATTAATTCTACTAAGAGAACTTTCCAAACCGCACACGATTTTTCCTCAAAAATAAATTCCATTTCGTCCACTAATCAACAATTGCCAAAGTGCCTATTACTTAGGAGGAGAGGTTGGAACAAATGAAGCATCACTTAAAATTGAAGAAAATAAAACACTCCAAGGGGTGGTGCTTGATAGGAAGAACGTTTACCAACCTCCTTGGAGGGTTCATCAAAAGGTTGAGTAGGGTTTTGCTAAACCACCACCACTTGCTTTTCTTTATCATTGGCATTGGGATGAGGGTTTTCCACGAGCCTTATCAGTTACATCATTGTTATGTCCCATGTTATTAGTGCTAGTTTGAGATCCCTTGTTGGGTCCATTATGGCCAACTTTACAATTGCTAATATTAGTCCAACTAATTATGATGTTTTATCAGGATTCATTTGCTTAGTTTTTGAGTCAAACTTGTTGACCCATATTTCATGTGTAGTGGTTCTCACAAACCCATCTCTCATAAGCATGAATAGTCCACTTAGCACTCATTGCATCTATGTGATGCTCATAGGGGTGAAACATCGAGAATTCCTAGGGGTCACCCATCCCAGTACTACTTTGACTCTAGTGCGCTTAACCATGGAGTTTTCTCCATTAGTCCAATTGTCCTCACTCTTTGCTGATGGAATTTCAGTTACCTGCGTGGAGGTTGGTTTGGCATTGTGGGTGGCCAAATGACAATCCCTAAATTTTCTCTTAGGGGATTGGCACTTGAAACAAGTGTATTGCAAATTGATATACAACACTGTATGGCACATTTCGCCAATTTGTTTATCAATGGTTTCAAGGTCCTCAGAATGGTCTATTTTCATGCAGATCTTGTGTTGTGGTCAAGCTGAGTAAAACTTGTATTCTTCATCACAAACCATCCTCCCAAGAGAGGAGGCAATTTGGTCCAAAAATCGAGAACAAGGGAAAGGCAAGCCAAGACATTCAACCCTTAAGGGCTTGATGGTGGGACATAACAAAGTCCTTACTCCAAGGGGATAAAACTCATAGTGATTAATGCACATAGCAGGGTCATATCTAAGGAAAGCATCCACGTGGTTAGCTTCCACAAAGCAAAGGAGAAAAAACCCTTGGTTAAGTTTTGGTTGACATTTAGGTTAATCCCATGAGGGACCAAATAGTGATCACCCAACTCTAAAGCATGCTTTCAAGATTCTTCCTACAAAGTACACTATGATATTAAATTTTTATAGCCACTTGCAAGCACTATCAAAATATGAAACTAGATGAACAACATCTAGGGGAGTTTTCAGGCCTGTACCTCATGAAATACCTTTGGAATGAATTTTTGGGGTTTCTTAGTGTTGTGACCTTTTCACACATCGCCCCATCGCTGATGGGGACCCCCAGTTGCCTGCTAGTTTTTAGGGTTTTGTCTCCTTGCAACGGTTACGAGAGATCACTTTGCTTAGAGTTTCCAGTCGGTTCGCCAAGAGTTATCCAAGCCAAGTGAGGAATTCATGTTTGAATCAGTACGTAGACGTCATGGAAGTGCTCAGAAGGCCCAAGAGACGAAGATCGACTGTGAATTCGGCCAATTCTGAGACTTCCTATTTTTTAGGAAAGGTTGCTTTTTCGATTTTTCATTTTTGGCATTTTTGGACCAAACAGGGTTCCCTATTTTTAGGGTTGCTTTTTCTATTTTTAGAAAGTTTCTATTTTTGGAAAGTTTCTATTTTTGGAAAGTTTCTATTTTTAGAAGGGTCCCGAGTTCTGAAAACGCACTCAGAAGTTCGAAAAACTCACCAGAACTCTCAGAAAATCAAAAAGTAAAAATTTGAAAAATTTGAAAAATTTGCAAAAAAAGTTCAAAAAACATGAAAATCAGACCAAAAACGTTCAAAAATCTGGAAAAACCAGTCAAAAACCAGTCAAGATCAATCAGATTTGAAGATGAAATCATGAAATCAGCTCAAAAATGGTGAAGTTTGTGAGAAATCTGTGCAAGTTTGGAAAATTCGCCATTTCCATGGAAGAAGGATGAAGGAAGATGTTTAAGAATGTCAAGGAGATCATGGAATTCGCCCAGCAGCACTAGGGAAGCCTGTCCAAACATTTAAGATGCATGTCCATGCATGCTCCAAAGTCCGCCTTGCATCTTGAAGAATATCCTTGGACTCTTCAAAGTCCGCCTTTGATATCCATGCAACCTTGGAAGTCCGCCATTCTCAAGAAGGGATGTCCAAAGTGTTAGTGAAGTCCGCCAGATGTCAAGAGGGATGTCCTTATCCCTTCCAAAGTCCGCCCAGCACATAAAATGCACATCCTAAAGGTCTTGGAAGTCCGCCATCTACCAACAAGGATATCCTAACACCTTCTAAAGTCCGCCATCTTTATCCTAAGACTGCCTAAAGTCCGCCATCCACTAAAATGCTCATCCAAAAGGCTTCTAAAGTCCGCCATATGCAAGAAGGACGTCCAAGTGCTTGTAAAGTCCGCCCTTAAAAGGTGGGACTTGGCTAAAGGCTATGTAAAGTCCGCCTAGACATGTATAGGGGAGGAAAATTAAAATTTCATTAAGTGTGAGAGCCTAAGAGGGTGGAAAATCCTTTCCAAAGGATGAACAAATGCTAAAGTGTTAAGGGAATTCGCCCTAGAAAAGAGGGACGTCCAAGATGCTCATTCAAAAAAAAAAAACTTAAGAGATGTCCACCATGCACTTGGAAGAAGTTGGTAAAATAGCAAAGACATCCATGACGTTCGTCCAAGATGTCAAGGAAGTCCGCCCAAGATAATAAGATGGTAAGATTTTTGGCTAAGTGTCAAGGCCAAATCCAAAGAAAGTTCGAGAATTCGCCTAAGTATAGAGGCTAATGGATAAGAAATGAAGATTTTGGCTAGACATCCGGACATTTTTGAGAGGACAAATGCCAAGATTGAAAGGACAAATGCTAAGGAGGATTGGGACATGGAGAAGAATGGAACGGAATATGCCTAACACGATGAGGGAAAAAGAGGCAAAATTTGCCTAAGTATGGAAAAGGCGAAGAAATTGTCAACTTTGGCTAAAGAAAAATGCACGAGGTAAAGGGAAAGGAAAGATCGTCCTTGACCAAAAGGATGAAGAATATGTCAGACGTCAGGAAAATTCAACCGGAAAAGACATTCGGACAAGGATATTGCCTAGAAAAATTCGACCGAGCAAGGAAATATTTGACTTTGACAGAGCAAAAGAAGCTTAAAATCTCGCTTCGGCAAAGAAAAATGAGGATCTGGCAATGAAATCTTTGACGGAATGGCTTGAATTTTGGTTTGGCTAGACGAAATTAAGGACGAAATCGGAAAATACACTCTCAGCCAAGAAAAACGGAAGAACAATCGAGATAGCCATGGGTCCAAGACGAACGGGTTGGAATTAATTAAAATATTTTAATATTTTAATAATTAAGTCTCAACTATTTGGAATTTAAAAATACCTTGGACGGAATCAAATTTGCCAGACACGAATCGGACGAAAATGAAGTATGCCAGGCGGAGATGAAATCCGGCAAGAAGAAAATTAAATTCACCACGAATTTAATTAAATTATTTAATGTTTTATTTAAAAAATTCGAAAAAATCAAAAGATAAGCATTAAATGAAAAAATCGAATTTTTGAAGATCAGGGAGATTTGTCCGGATAAGTTCGAGACTGAGCCTTGTCGGAAAATAAAAGGAAAGTTGCCTGTTTGGAAAATGAAAACAAATCGAGGATCAAGAAGAAAGATGGCAGTTGCTAAATCGAATTCAATCCTTCAGCATTATAATGAGTTTCAGCAACTCATTTTTTCACACACAGCTGAAGAGAAATTTAATCTTTCTCGAAATCGTCAGGCAATCAATTCATCAATCGGCAAAGTCGGATTGTCCAGAAGGATAAGCAGTGTTATGCTGAGGAATTTTTCGCGGGAAAAGAAAAAGAGTTTTTCAAAGCTGAATTCTTCTTGAAGAGGGGCGCACTTTTCAAAAAAATCAGATTTTTAAATCTGATTTGCATTTGACGATCCTTCACTGAGGTTTGAGGATTGGTTAATTAAATTTGTTATCTTTTTATGCCTTGTCATCTTGACGAAGTTCTGGCAAGAATTTTCAACTCCATCGAAGTCACTTTCAGCTTGCTTTTTCGCAATATTTTAATTATTTGAACAGCTGAAAGTTATTTTTTCGAATCCGAGGCACGAGGTTTAAATTATTTTAAAGGTCTTTATATTAATGTTAATTTTATGACTGCAGGTTGACGGACACGGCGGACAGATCATCAAGGAAGCTGAAAATGAAGTTCGCCAACAAGGGTGCCCAGAAGGAGACCAAGGTCATCTCAAAGTGGAAGAATGTCATGGACACTGACCTCGGACATGTGGACTTTGACGAATTCAAGCAAAGAGCATACGGTCAGAAGGGACTTCCCACGGCAATAGCCAGAAGAATGGTCAGAAACGGGATATTCCAAGCAGCTGGATTCCCTCCGGCAATGGATTGTGCAGAGTTAATGGTGGAGTGTGCTCGCCATTATGATGCCCAAAAGAGACAGATCATCGCCCCTGACGGACGAGTCTTGGCACATTTGAATGAAGTTGTAATCCAAGAAACCTTCGGCATCCCTGAGCATTCAAGAACGGTCTATAAGACCAAAGAAGAAACCAAGATGCTATATGACAGCAAGTCAGATTTGTGCGCCACCACAGTCAACAAGGTGTGGATGGACAAGCCAAAACCATCAATCAAGAAGATGCCCAAGAGACCTCGCCGCACGGATTTCAAGGAAGATTTTGGAGATATCGTGCTGATGCTGAACAGGATCGCAGGCAATCCGCAGGGCGCCTTCTTTGAGAGCTGGATGTACTATTTCATCGACGAAATCACCTCTGGAGTCAAAATGTTCAACTGTTCACGAATGATAAGTGACAACCTCCATGAGCAACTGATCAACCTTGAAGAGACCAAGTCTTTTCACATGAGTTCATATGTGATATACCTGTTGGCCAGATCATACAAATATCCAGGATTGATCTGCAAAGGCAAAATTGGCAACGGAGAGAACGAGCTCAAGCCTTACGACTGCTATCCTCAGCTCCAGTTGAAGGAGAAGACTCACTTCAGGAGGGTGCATGATGCATTCCTAATGCATATCACCAGAAAGCTTCAGGGAGGAGTGCACCAAAGGCTGAGCCATGAAGCAAAAAGTCTTATCAGCAAATATGGGTCTTGGTTCATCCAATTCCCTAAATTCACATATATTAGGATCCAGGGATTTACTGGAAATCCCTATAAATTGCCTATCTATCCGACTAATCGGATGGTATTGCTCGAGGTTTTGAGACAATTAGAAGAGTACCAGAATATTCAGAGGCCGACCAAGAAGGCGTCCGTCACATTCCCTTTCTTCATCGGGAACATGCTAGAGTACTGCCCATCCGCCCAAGCAGCTGAGAGTGCACGGTTGGAGATCCAATGGTACCCTTTCACGGCATACAAGTCCAGGGTCAATTATGACCCACATCATAATATCCGGACAGTGGAAGGAAGGAGATATAAGCACAGAACGGAACTGGAGGATTATTGGGCAAATGCTGCCGATGAATACGAGATCAGACGGAAGATGTGGTCCAGGATGTCCGTGGATTTCATGAGAACAATCGAGTTCTGTCGAGTGCCTGACCAACTACAAGACGATGGAAACCATGTCCAGCCTCGCTTTGAGGAAAGCCGACCTCTCCCTCCAGTGAAGTGGTCAGAGCCAGAGCACGCAGACCTAGCCACCCTAATGAGGC
>VDFB02259526.1:0-20796 GCA_007258455.2 Sequoia sempervirens
ACTCGCACAAAACCCGGCGAGTAGTGAAAAACTCGCGAGTTTTTCCAGGGGGTGAGTTTTTCAGGCACTTGTACGCCAGAAAACTCGCCCGTACTTTCTGGAAAAACTCGCCGTACTTTTGGCGAGTTTTTCCAGAAAGTACGGCGAGTTTTCCAGAAAAACCCGCGCGACAGTTAGAACGCCCAAGCAGCCGCTAAAAAGCAATTTTAAGTTGTCTTTTTTCATTCACTCTCTTCTCACACTCAGCAAAAAACCTCTCCAAGGCATTGTGCACTCATTTGCAGTGATTTTGCATCCAAAAGACAAGATTTGAAGGGCATTTACATCGAATTTAGAAGGCAAATTGGATTTCCAGGTAGGGTTTCTCATTTTTCTTGTTCTTTCTTCTTTTTTAAAAAATTCTTCATTCTTGTTGGTTCTATGTTTAAAAATCATTTGATTGTAGTGTGAAAATGATTTAAATGCATTTAGATTCATCAAAACAAGATTTAGATTCATCAAAACAAGATTTTTTAATGATTTTTTCTGATTTTTTAACATATTTTGCTGATTTTTTCATTTTTTTTAAATTTTCTTTAAACCCTAGTTATTTTTTTTTTGTTTTGAATGATTGAATCCTCTTTTTTGTTGAATAACATGCTTACAATCTTAGATTAGCTTAATTTTTTACTAGTTTGAAGTCATTTTCATATTTTTTACATTTTTTCACATTTTTTTGAAACCCTAGTTTTTATTTTTTATTTTTAAATCCAATTTTTTTGTTATGAAAATGTTTAGATTTAGAATCTAGTGATAGATTTTTAGTAATTTAAACTTAAAGTAATCTCTCTTGATTTAATCTAATTTAGTTTGTTTTTAAATTTTCTATCAAAAACTAACAAGTTGTGCTATGACTTTCACTTTGTGTAGGTTAATAATTAATTGATAATGGCTTCTGAACCCACTTCTGCCTCAGGCTCTGCCCCATCCGTGCCTGCGGACTTTGTAGGTAAACGTCCTCCAGGAGCTAGAGATCCTGCTTGGAAGTATGCTTATCTAGGACCCATACCTGGCACAGTATATTGCATTCCATGTAAAAAAGTATATCGTGGGGGCATCAATCGCCTCAAGTACCACCTTGCAGGCATCCCTCAACGTGATGCTAAGGAATGTCCTCATACAACAGAGGAAATAAAAAGACAAATGAATGCCATACTTTCAGCTGCAGAAGAAAAAAAAATGAAAAGAGAGATGGCAAGAGCAGCAATGCAAGCAACCATTGCCTCTTCTCAAGGTGTTCCAGTTGAGTCAGATGATGATTATGATGTTACTCAGGAGATTCAGGAGATAGTGGGCTCTCTTCGTGGCCCACGTGTGCGAAGGTCAAGGCAACCCATTGGCACCTCAACCTCCATCCCTTCATCTTCCTCTAGTAGAGCACCAGGGGCAAGGGTAGCTACAGGACCTACACCGACACGGTTGGATAGTTTTTTTGTGCCTAGAAACACAACTGGTGCACAACCTTCCTTAGAGGCGACTGGATGGAATAGGGAGGTGCATGAGCAAGCAGACATTGCTTGTGCAGATTTTTGGTATTTTAACAATATTGCTTTCAATGTGGCGAGTTCTCCTTACTGGCACAATTTGGTCACCGCATTGACAGTTGCAGGAAAAGGCTACAAGGCGCCTTCTCGCACGGACTTGAGTGGGAGGTTAGTTTATGTTATTTAATTTATGTTTTTTAAGTTTAATTTATAATGAATTTAAGCTATTTTTTTGTTTACAAATTAAAATTGTGTACTTAATTTCACTTTGTACTTGTAGGTTGCTTACTAATGCAACTGAAAGGGCAAGGGCAGCAGTAGAGGAGCAAAAAGAAAAATGGAAAAAATATGGCTGCTCTATTCTTTCTGATGGGTGGACGGATGGAAAAAACCGTACCATCATTAATTTTTTGGTTGCATGCAAAGAAGAGGTGGTGTTTTTAAAATCAGTTGATGCCTCCCACATTGTAAAAAGTGCAGAAAATTTGGCTAAGATGTTGGAGGGAGTTTGCATGGAGGTGGGGATAGCAAATGTTGTGCAAATCATAACTGATAATGCAGCAGCATATGTGGCAGCAGGAAGACTTCTCCAAGATAAACACCCCTCAATTTTTTGGACACCATGTGCAGCTCATGTCCTTGACCTTCTTTTGGAGGACATAGGAAAACTAGATTGGGTCACACCAATTGTAGAGGACGCGAGGAGAATCACTAAATATATCTACAATCACCCTTGGGTTCTTCGCTTGATGAGGGAGCACACCCATGGGAAAGAATTGGTGAGGCCAGGTGTCACAAGGTTTGCAACGATCTTCTTAACGTTGCAAAGCATTCTTGGTTCTTTGACGGCTTTAAAACAAATGTTTGTGAGTAAATCATGGGATGACTCAACCTATTCAAAGAAGCCGGATGGAGATAACGTGTCAAGAATTGTGTTTGATGCTGAATTTGCAAAAAAGGCTGCAGAGATTGTGAAGGTAACTTCAATTTCAAAACTTTGAATTTGAATTCAAATTGAATAAATTTTTTGATGTCTTTCATTGTAAATTTGAAACTCTAATATTTTTGCATTTTTATATTGTAATTTGTAGCTTTCAGAGCCCTTGGTTAGAGTGCTCCGCTTGGTGGATGGGGATAAAATCCCAATGGGATATCTTTATGAGGCCATGGATAGGGCCAAGGAGGCTATAAAAAATTATTATAAAGGGGACAGCCTCAAATTTGATCCCATTTGGGAGATTATTGACAGGAGGTGGAACCATCAACTCCACCAACCCATCCATGCAGCAGGCTACTTCTTGAACCCTCATTTCTTCCATTCAAGCACCTACTCAGATCCTACTGGAGAGGTTATGGAGGGACTCATGAAGTGCATTCAGAGAATGTCACCTAACCTTGATGCAGGAGACCTTGTTGTTAATGAAATCCAAAGTTATAGAGAAAAAAGGGGTGAACTCTTCTCTTTAGAGCTAGCAAAGAGAGCAATACACAATCAACCACCAGGTATAAATTTTGAAATTTACAAGTTACAAATATTGATAATTTGATAAAATATGTTTTCAAATTTCAACTTTTGAGTTTTGACTTTCCTTTCTAAGTTTCTAGGTTCTCTTCTAACTCTTAATTTGTTTTTTGTAGATGTTTGGTGGTCAAATTGGGGTGGAAATACCCCACATCTCCAGCAATTTGCCCTCCGTGTCTTATCGCAGCCTTGTAGCTCTTCCAATTGTGAGCGCAATTGGAGCTTGTTTGAGGCCATCCACACAAAGAAAAGGAACAAACTAGCTCAGAAACGCCTGAATGACCTTGTGTATGTGCAATATAATCTTCGGCTGCGCAAAAAACAAGTTAAGGAGATATCAGATGATCCAATTGATTTGGATGAGATAGATCCATACAATGATTGGATAGGGCAAGATGAGCAACCTCCATTGTTTTCTGACAATGAGATTTATGACTTTGAGCGACAAGCAATGGAGGACGAGGGTGGATTTGCATTCTCATTGGATGACATTGAGGATGATCCTGAGGAGGAGTCATTGGCAGTGCCAGAGCCACCGGTAGTAGCCTCTGCATCCAGGATGGAGGTTGAGGAGCCACAGCAGATGCCTACAACTACAGCCGCTCCCGTAGTGAGAACACTGAGAAATACTAGACATGGGAAGAGGAAGATGTGAATTTGTAAAAGCTGAAATATATTAATGTTGTATTTACTTTCAGTTTTACAAAAACAATTTGCTATTTTCATTTTGTTTCAAACTATTAGTATACTATCAGCGTATTGAGCATTCCACATGGGGATGCGATTTTGTATCTAATTTTCTTTCAAATCAATCAAATATAACTAGACTCAGCTTGTTTCTTCTATGTTCTCATTTTATTGACTCATTGGATGCATCTTATCATTGAATTTTGCAAAAAAAATGTGATTTTAATGAAGTTTAAGCAATTTTTTAAGTTGCCGAGTTTTTGCCGAGTTTTTTCCGTACCATATTTTCCGGGCTTGGCGAGTTTTTGCATTTGGCGAGTTTTGCAACTATGGGCTTGATAGCTCATGCTAAGTTTGGCGTCGACAAATGTCTGGGAGGTGACAAACCCTAAAAACAAGATCTGGCCCCTAAAAGATAGGGCGCCTTTTGAAAATGTGCTCCTTTCTCCAGAGATAGAAAATTTTGATGTTTTTCCTTCAAATTTTCATTTTTCTTAAATCTTCAATAATAGACTGACATGACGGATACCAACTCCATATTTGAAAACCCCAAAAGCGACCATCGACATCACTTTAACAAGATTAAGACTCAATTAAGCAAAATGCCTTAGTGAAGCAAAAATTTTGGTTTTGGGTACAACAAATCAATACATCATGGATGAGGAAGCAAAAGCCTCCGGGCCAAGTTGCCAAAGCAGATTATCTCAAAAGAGCTGAAACAGGAATACTGTGATTTAATCATGATGCTCAGTGGGTGAATGGCAGCCCACAAGCGCACGCTTTGAGCCTTGGATGTTTGTCTACATCAATGTGGTATTGGAGGGGACAGAATATGTAGATTGGGCAAGAATGATCAGCGACAACATAGATGAACAATTCAGAAGCTTGAGGAGAACAAAGACATTTTATACAAGCTCATATGTCATCTATATGCTAGCTCGAATGATGAAGTATAAGGGGTTGACGTACCAAGAGCTGACTGGATGTGGTTCCAGTCAATTTAAAATCTATGAAGCTTGCAGGAAGCTGCATCTAACAAGTACCTCCAACTTCAAGAGAGTGAACAATGCTTTCACTATGCACATCACAAGGACTCTTCAACGAAGAACACAACAAAGAATATCTAAGGATGTGCAAAAGTTGATTGAAGAGTACAAGTATTTGTTTATCCAGTTCCCAAAGTTCACTTACATAAGGTTGTTGGGGTTCCATTCATATGCCTATCGACTGCCAAGATACCCCGCAGACAGGATGGTAATGCTTGAAGTGTCTAGGTAACTCATGGCCTACGACAAAATCATAAGGAAAAAGGAGGAGGATTGCACTTCCCTATTGTTATGGGAAATTCACTTGAGTGCCCTTCTTTGCAGGCAACCAAGGAAGCGGAGGAGGAGTTACAATTCTATCACCTCACTCTCCACACCATTTGACAAGACTTTGATCCTCATAGAAAGATTGGAGTGGTACAAGGTTAAGAATATTGGCACAAGGCCCATGTTGAGGATTTTTGGGCGAATGTAGATGATGAAGCTGAGATTAGGAGGATGTTCTCCAAATTACCTCTGAAGTTGATCAGGGAATGCGAGGTTGTCCAAGTTCCAGACCAGGTGGATGAGGATGCCAGTATTGTTCACCCGGATTATGAGTCAGTAAAGGACATGTTGGTCCCACCACCTAATTGGGCAGAACCGGAGGTCACAGACTTGGACACATTGTCTATGCCTGTCTTAACATTCACAAGGAGCTGGGTGGATAGACGTGTTCACAAGCTTAAAAGAAAATCAATTTCCCTTACGTACAACCTCATGGGCAATCAAAGGCCACCGACATCAACAAGGAAGAGAAAATAGGTCGCCCAAGCTACAAAGCCACAGGACGAGGAACCAGTTCAGCCAGAGCCTCAAAGGATGGAGGAAGCATCACCTACACAGCTGTTGGCTCACTCTTCCAGCATACAAGAAGTTTCAATCTTCGCAAGTCAGAGGGTTAGAATGAATGAAGAATAGGAAATGGAAGAAGTCAAGCAGCCAAGATCAAGAAGGCCTGAAGTTTGCGGTCTTGAAGAAGATAAGCAACAAATGGAGATGGATGAGCCTCAATCGAATTTTGCTAGAGAGGAATTTCATGAAGTAGAAGCAATGAAAGAGGAGCCACTTGTCATCAATGGTGCTCAATAAGATGTTCCAAATTGGCTCACAAGTGCAATAAGAAGAGATCAAGAGGACGACACTAACCCAACAATAGAAATGGAAGAGCTCCTTAACAAAATAAGTGGGTCACCTAAGAGGAAAAGAGTTAGAAAATACTCTAGGCTGGAAACAAATGAGTCTGGTTCTCGCACTCTTCATGTTGCGGTTCTCAGGGAAGAATGTGATCTAGATGAAGCAATGCCTGAAAATTACACTTTCACTATAGTTGAACTGGGGCAATGTGATCTAGAGAATAGAGTAGAGAGACTGATAGTTGTGATAGCTTAGCATAGTTTGGAGAAGGAAAGTTTTCCTTTGAGAACTTTGTAAGAGATTGTTGTGAAAACTATCATAATAAAGTGAGCTTTCATTGATGGTGAATTCATTTTTTGTTATGAGAAACTAGCAAGATTTCTTCACCCCTTCTACTTCAAGTAGCTCAGATTAGAGTAATTTTCATTTTCATGCAAGTAGATGTTAGTTATGGATTGTGGTGTTTAATCAAGGAAGCTTCGTTTTAATCCATACTACTAGCAACTTGCTGACGGCAAGTTTGCCTTGTGTGGTCAATTGGAAAACTTTACAAGCTTAACTTCGGTTATAATTCACGTCTTGGCATGCATCGTCTTGATGGTGTCTTTATGTTGAACTGTGACTTGAAAACCTCTTGCCACTCCCTTGAAGATTGCACTGACTTTGTATAAGCTATCCAACGCGAGGCGAAGTAGAGTCTGGTTGAAGTCTGTTGAGATTGATCCCATGTCCTCCTTTAGGATAGAACCTAGACTTTCTAAACCCTGCACTCATTTCAATTCAGTATATTTCTGGTTAGTATAGGAAACACGTACCTTATCGCCAAATTATTTGCATCACACACGAAAATCCCCCATCCATCATTAATGTTGTTAGCTACCAAGCACTTCTGAACAATTGTGTAAGTCCCCTCATGAAAATAGCAAATCACAACGAACCAACTAAGGGTATTCCATTGCATTATCGGAACCTTGGAGTTGAACGTGCGATCTCTTGCAATCTTAGCGTACGGAATACTTTGATCAAGAGAGAATGGAGTAGCCTTTGGATACTTTATTTTGCTGTTTGGTGTTGGTCACAAAAATCACATCAACAGGTACGTGAAATTTTTTTTTATGGGTTTGGGTATGTGTATATATATATCATATATACAAAAAAAGAAAAGAGATATACAAAATTGTAAAACTAAATCATTTCATAGTATGATACTTGATCATTGATCAATGCCAAATGCCAAAGATTAATATTAAATGCCAATTGATAGTTGAAAAATATTCAAATAAGCCATATCAATGATATCATATACGTCTATGTTCATGATTCCAATGGAAATCATCACAATTATTGAATTACAAAATGTAGTTCATGAAACATGATTCAATGTTCATTGTTTATCAATCATCAAAAGGATTATCAAAAAAATCATCGTGACTTGGATTTTTAGCGGCTTCAACTTCAAGATCATCATCATTTGAACCCAAAGCGGTTCCAACACCATAGAGTATGTCATCATTATCATCCACATCATCCATAGTGGCTCTAGCAAGATCCTGAATGGTTGCATCCAAGTCAGTAGACTCGGGTGCTACATCCCAAAGCTTTGCTGCCCCCTGATTGTATTGGGGATCCTTATGTGACAGAAGACGCAAATTGGAATGAATATACACCAAGTCTTCAACTATTTTTGCAACCAACTGGTTACGCTTCATTGAGTGGATAAAGGAGTAGGTACTCCAATTCCGTTTAGCGGCAGAAGAGCTTGCAACTTGGAGAGAAAACTAACAAAATAAAAAATAAAAAATGCAAGATAAATTCAGGAATGTTAAGTGTTAAATTCTACAATACAAGTGGCAAAAAAACAAAAACTTACTTGTGAGAGGATATTGATTTTAAGAGGTTGGAGGTACATATAATCTTGACCATGGAGGTACCACCATGTAATAGCATCCATTTTGTTTTGGTCTTTGACAATAGAAGGGGTATGAATTTTTCCTGAGATAAACAATCCAAATTCTTTCATAACACTTGTCTGAACTTTTGGATTAGTGAAGAGTCTACTAAATGCCCTCTTATACCCATTAGCAACTTCAGAATCTCTATATGGTGTTATTCTCCCTGGGATAGAAAGTATTTTTGTGGTATAGTACCTTGAAGATAGGGCATATGTAAGGAGGTACAATGTTGTTGTCATCTTGTTCCAACAATGAAGAATGATTGCTTCCACCCTTTTGTAAAAGGTGTCTTTAGGATCATTCTCTCTCTTTCGTATTTCCATTTTTATTTTCTCCAACATCGTGTCCATGCTATCATAGACATCCCCCAAGCATGGTTCATCTGTATCAACAAAGCGAAGCATAGACATGATAGGTTCGGTGAACTCCAATACATAATTCGCATAATCCCACCAATCGTTATCCAAGATCAATGCCTTGACCTTTTGGGCCCTCTCTGAATTTGATTGCTTCCATATACCCCATTGGTTGCTAATAACCATTTGACTCAATGCCTCTTTCACCTTCACAAGTCGTCTCAGAACAATTGTGTGAGATGCAAACTAGGTCTCAACAACCTAAAAACATGTTAATAGTAAGTTAATAACACATTTAAAATATGTAAATAACGCAAAAAAATATTTTATTCAATTATGTAAAACATGGCATAAATGAAACTAAATAAATTAAATTTACCTTCAACAATTCCAATCTTGAAAAATTTCTGAAAATTGCTTGTGACATATGGTGGTTTATCACAAACATCTGGATCTCCTCGGCCTCCTGGTATATTTCTTTCACCCACTCTATTTGGTTGCCAATTGCTTGCATCACCAAATTGAGGGAGTGTACAGTGCAAGGTGTCCAAAAGATGTGCTCATATCTAGCCTCTACCAAAGCATCTGCATCCCTACAAACTTTTGCATTGTCCGTAATTACTTGGACAACATTTCCATTACCCACCATCTCTATGGAGTCAATGAGAATCGTGGAAATGAACTCTGCATCTTTCACTTCCCCTTCACAGTCAACCACCCTCAAAAACATTGCCCCCTTGCGGGACACTACAATAACATTGATCAATGGACGGTTTTTGCAAACTTTCCATCCATCAGAAACAATAGATACACTTGTTTCAATCAAAGAATCTCTAATTGGTTTTAGTTGGGCCTCTATAGATTTCTTCTCGTTTTGCAATAAGGTGGTACACACCTTTTCATACCCAAGATTTGTGAAACTAGGAGGTGCACTATTTATTGCTAACACCATGTCCCACCAATATGGTGATCTCACCAAGTTGAATGGAAGACCATTGGCATAGAGGCAACGTGCAATTTTTTCTTTAGCAATATCTCTTGCCTCCATTTTAAATGCCCTCTCTAATGGACCTCTCTTGTGGGTGGTGATTTGTGGTTCTTCATTTTCATCTTTTGTAGAGGGCATAGGCAAGAGGGGATGTTTGGAGGCCATAACTGTCTGAGAGGGCAATGTCATTGTTTTTTTCTTTCCAGAGCTATAATCGCTTTGTTTTCCTTTTGCAATCAATTTGTCAGCATCTTCTTGTTCTTTTATAAATCCTACCATTTGTACAGCAAGCAAACCCTTCTTATCTAGGCCCTCCACATATTAATCCCTTTACCACCAGGGCCCATAAAATGAAGTTTCACTCGGTAATAGGAGCTATTAGACTGTGCATTGCAAAAATTACACTTCCAAACAAACCCCCCACCTCCAGGAAGTTGTGAAATTCTTGTGGTATGTCTCCATAAAGGAGATCCTTTATCAATTTTGAATTTTTGACTTCCCTACCCATCCACTGAACTTTGACTGCTAGCCATTGTGGCAATCTATAAAAAAAAATGAAAAAAAAAACATACTTGAAAAACTTCTTCACAAACTTGAAAAAATTAATCAAAAGACTAAAGAAGAGGGTTTAAATGCATACTTTAAACACTTGAATCTCCTTTGTGGAAGTTATTTGGCACTCCACAATCAATCTCCTTCGAATACAATCACCTCCCTTCAAAATGCCAAGATGGAGAGAAAATATGGTGAGAGCAAAATGAAAGGTAAAAATGAAATGTATGTGTATTTGAAGGCCTCATATTGGGCCGTTTTAGGGTTAGGAGGGAAAAAAAATTTAAAGAAAAATGTATTTTAATCAAGTTTGGGCCCACTTTTTTTGACTTGGCCCGTGGGTTCGCCTGGTTTCATGTTGGGTGCACACCCAACACTGTGGGTTTGCACGGGTGCGCGGGTGTGGCACCCTAGCGAACCCACAATGTTGGGCGTGCACCCTGTGCGCACCCAGCACATACCCGCAGACAAACCCGAACTAGGTGCATACCCAAACCGAGTTCGGGGCCTGCGGGTATGAACCCTGCATCTTAGTAAAAAGGCCTTGTGAATGGGCCAGCAATTCACTGAAAGGGTGTCAAAAGCCTTCTAATATATCACCATGGCCTAGATGGGATGTGAGATTAAATAGTGAACATGGAAAGCTAAATTGACCTTTCCAACTTGATACTTTTTTCACAGCTGAGGAAGGGCATGATAATCTATCCAAAATCCTCCCTTACCAATTTCTCCTAACATCAACAGATTTGTTACAACATATATCTGCATAGCCATAAATTTTGTCTTCTAACTCATATGAGGGTCCTTCTGCCTTCAGTGGAATTGGGATGGATATAGCAATTTTAAGGTTCATTATGTGAATATTTCTATTAGTCTATTTTGTTATGACTATTCTTTAATAATAAGGAATTGTTTGATATTCATCCATTGATGATAAATATCTTTGTCCTTGGCTACATCAACCATGTTGACATTCTCTCTAAACACTTGCTTTTAACAGCTACTATCATCATGACTCCTAGACCTCAATTATCTAGAGAGAAGTCCAATAATATTTTGACTTGTGTAGCAATCTCTTACAAAATGCCCCCACTTGCTACACTTACACCACTATACAAGTGGACGACCTTGGGAGTCATACTAAATATGATTGCCAACTCCATTGTTGTTATGTTGACATCAATTCTTATTTCTTTGATTTTTCATACCCACTGATAGTCATCACCTTATTAATTTGATTATTCTATTGCTTCGTTGTTTTTGTGAGTTGTGTCAATTGCTTCCCTCGTGTAAAAAGTACATGCACACGCCTGTCCTTTAGATTGTGTTACACCCCTAACTCATCTTTTCAAAACCATTTTTTCTTGTGTCTTACTGAGGTCATCTATCAAGGTATTGGATGTGAAAACTGAAATTCTTGTCTTTGTTCTTGTTCCATTTGTTGAATGCCCCATGCATAAGTAAGATTGATCTCTGCAAAGTTGGCTGACGTCATGTTTCAGGAAGCAGGCAAAATATGTGAAGTAGATTGGCTTAGAAGACCAGAAATATGTTCCAAATAAGAGAAATAGGTGCTTACATGACCTCTGATGATGCCTTAAGTGATAGAGCTAGCATAAACAATAGCCTGGGAGACAAGAAAACAAGTTTTCAGCATAGTTGAAAAACTTGGGTTCAGCAATAATTTGAATTTTGGCTAACCCAAAAAAATTTAAAAACCTAGAACATGACAATAACTATGATTTTTTCAAGCATTAAAATACATTATTTTTTTCAAATATTCTTCAAAAACACACATGTTACTGAATTTATGGAGCATATTACTGATTTCCTTCATATATAGATCAATAAAGGAGTTCATTACATATGAGCATTGTGTTCAATATCAACAAAATTACATATCATAAATTTCCTCTACGACTAAAGCTTAGAAAAGTCTGCTGCTGCAAAGTGTCTCATGGAATTAGGTGGTCCAGCTGCATAATCCTCATTGGGCATCTCTAAACTTCAAACTTTGAAGGCATTCCAAATTCAAAATTTAAAAAGACATCTCTGAGCAGTATACTAAATACTGACTAGAAAATTTAAAACAATACTTGAAAACTTGCAGCAACAATAAACAAATACTGTAAAGTATTAAACAAGCTCCCCACTTCTAGCAGCAAACCTTCCAAAAACACACCTAGCACCCAGCAGCAAAGTTGAAAACATGCACCTAGCAACCAACAACCAAGTTGCACACACACCTCTTGCCCAGTAGTTTGAATGTGACACCCAGCAGCTGAAACCTAAAACAGTGACTATTCACACACAATGAAATACTTGTCCATTTGAAGTTGCATATAATGAAATAACCATCCATTTAAAGCTGCACAAGGACACACAAAAAATGAAATTTGCAGTTGTGTCATGCTTTTGGTTTGAGTAAGGGCACACAAGAGGGCATAAAATAAACAAGAAGTGAGTTTTACCCTAAGTTTCAAGGTTTTCCAATGATTTGTGGTGAGTTTGGCACGTTATTGGATATTACTAATGGTGTTTTTTTGCAATAACTCAAGGACCAGTAATACCTATGAGTACTCGTTTGGTGTTTTGATGTGCAAGTACTTGCAAAGTTTTTGAAATTTGGAATTCAATCACAAGAGGTTACCAATAACATGCCTAATGTAATGGGAGACCATTTCAAGTGACAACATTAGTACGAAGAGGTGTGTGAGGAAAGATTTAGTGACAAACCCATTAGAAAAGTGCACCAAACAATCTTGGGTGTGAATTTAATGACATTGATGTGTGTAATAGGTGCCCGTATCAGTGAAGTCAAGTGTTTGAGTGACAAGGTTGAAGAAAGTAGGTGGTTGAAGTGTTTTAAGTGACAAAGATAGGTCTAGAGTATGCCTAGAAGATAAAGTTAGTATTTTAAGTGGCAGACCAAACACATGCTTACATGTGAGACAAGGGGCTCAAATGGTGAAATAGCACACTTGGAGCTCATACTAGGTCTTTTAAGTGGTGGAAATGACTGTTGTGTATGCCTAAGGTGTTGTGATGGCAATGAATGTAAGAACCCCTATCAAGAAATTTTGTCTCTACCTGCAATTGTTTTCTGACTTTTGCTTGCAGACATTCCAACAAACACTTTGCATACAATCAATTATTAGGAACTTCCAATTGCAGTCATTTAGAACAGTTATAACAAAAATTCTTAATTATATATTCATCATAAATTCATTCCAACATTCTTAAATTATTTAAGGTATTTTGTGAAATGTTTGGCAATCACTCTAAAGAGCTGGAAGCAAAGGAAAATAAACAATATAATCTGCTGTTCTAGAAATCAGAAGTACAGATATGTAAGTATTTATTTTTCCTAACCTCCAATGAACAATCAACTAAGCCATACATAACCAAAAAGTAATTAATATACTACCTGAGGTGACAATACAAGTTGGCAACAAAATATTTTTTTTATTCACAGCACTTATTACAATATATGGATAGCAATAAAGCTAACTAAAGATACTATTACCCGCACATCCTTAGCTGAAGACTGAGGTTTCATTTGATTCACTACACAACAATGGAACATGTATAAAAGCATATTTATTGAACAGAAAATTCATAAATGGCTTGATTTTTGAGACAATGTTATCTCTTCCTGATGATGGATCACTGAGTGTGATCCAAAATGTTGATCAAAAAGCATACACTGTTGAATCCAAAAGCTTGCTCTATAATGTTATCTCTTTTGGGAATTAATAAAATTTAATCAATTAGAAAACAATCAGCCTTAATAATTGAAATAAGTTTCCTATTTCCTCACATGCAATCGTATTATCACACTATTGAACAAGTGTCTTTTCTTCATCCTATGACACCTTCTAGGTTGTTGATTTCAATGTGATTTGTGTGATGTCATCTCATGCTGACAAAGGCACACCCTGATGGAGTTGAACAGAAAATTGTATTGGCCTTGACTTGTAACTTGTACTCGATCTTAACTTGGGAACCTAACCCATAGTTCATAATGAATGATATTTTTTTTCAATTTACAATATGATCTGTCACAAATGTTTTATTCTGAAAACTGAAGGACATAATTTGCCTTCACTACAATTTACCTAGAGCAATGATAAAACCCTAGGATTTGGAGATGGGACCAGTAACTAATAATGCAATAAATACTATAATTAATATGGAAATGAAATAAATAGATAAAGGTTATTAAGCTTAAATCTGATGTAGAATTTGATTTTACCAAGTGTCAGACTGATTTGTCAATATACCATAAAATCACAGCCTGTCAAATGAATGGATCTTAAACTGCAAACTCACTATGGGATTGTTTGGTTCACTTCTCAAGTGCAGAACTGAACCTGTGTCACAAATCTGAACTTTTTTTTTTTTGAACTTCTGCTTGTTCACCTATATGTCAATGACCTGTACCTAGGAAAATGGAATTTACAAATACCATTTGAGAGCTTGCTTGACAAGGATTTATTCTCCTTTGCTCAAGCTGCCAGGTGGGCCAATTCAATGGCTATTAATAATCTAAGACAGAAAACAACCATGGAAAATGCTCCTAGGATGATAATTCAATGCTGATGTAACAAGATTCTGCTGGTATGTGCTACATTTTTTTAATTCCTTGATGTTATTTTGATTCTCCAAGATAGTTCCTAGATGATTCAAATGGATTATAGACCTTAAATACATCACCTTAGCATGCAATTTTGAAATACTTTGTGCTTTAGTTGGCTCATAATGGCTAATAAGAAAAAGGTGGCAAGATATAAAATTTGAAATGTGAATTTAGAAGTTCAGGGTTCAGATCTGTGGATGTATAAATGACTTGGGTCATTCCACACTCATGGATCTGAATCAAGATGGTTAATAGTAGATCTAGTATGCAAGTTTAGAATATTGGGGTGTGTGGAGATGGAATGGGGCTCGGATAAGGTTATTTGCCAACTTCCATGCAGAAGTACATCTTGCACGGTAGTGCATACAGATAACCAAGTCACTGGGGTTCCAAAACATAAGGGAAAAGAGCATGGGTATGTGATTGCACCGGTACAACATCCTTCCCTACAATTCATTAGCTCTTTTTTTTATAAAACCTTTTGTTTCTACCTAAATACTATTCTCTCCTTTTGTTTTGTATTTGTGAGATGTATGTATAAGCAATTATTGATTGGGAATGTCTTTAAAAAAAAATCAATTGATTCAGTTCATTAGAGTGTAAAAGAAAACATTTTTATCTTCACATATTTCAATGTTGTCTTTATCAGTTCTGTTATATCTTATTAGGATAAAATTTTATTTCAGTCGGTTGTGATGACATACGTATCCTCTGCTTTGTGCAGGCAGGGTTTTTTCTAACGCATTACAGTCATTTATGGCGTAGACATTTGGAAAGACTTTACAATCTCTATAGTGATCGAAAGCTAAAGGTTTGTTTCTTCTCTGACAAGACATTACAAAATTAGAACCATGATGTTTACTCCAATATTTGTGGTGAAAGTGAATATAATGTTATTAAAAAGGTAAATTAGAAAATCGAAATAGCATGGAATGCACTTTTTTGTAAAGAAGAAATTTCCTCCTGTGGCCCTCAACAAAGATTATTAGTTTCTGTACACATCATAAGATGTTTGAAAGCAAATTTCTTGAGTCATACAAATTGAATAAGCTGGTAGTATATGAATGTGAGTTGCCAAAGGAATTAGTTTGTTCCTCATTAATGGGGCTTTGCAGTGCTGTTGTTTGTGGTACCTTAAAGGTATGTATGCATAGATCTTTTATCCTTTACTTCATCCTTTGTCTACTAGTTTGAATGCTTATTCGCTATTGGTTCCTCTGAATATGAATATGCATGTTTAAAAATGTTTTTAACATTTTAGAAGAAACTAACATGAACCCAAAGAACATTTTCATTGTTGTAACCAACTGATAGTTTGAGAATCAAGAGTAAAATGGGGGATATAATATGTTAATATAATCTTGACGGTGAACTAGAATAACAAGCTCATAAACCAATATACTATAAAACAAGTAAGAAATCAAAATAAACTGCAAAGGAAGATGGTTTGGAAGACTTTGGAGGGAAAATCACCCAAATGATATCGATATCAGCCAAATTTTTGATAATGAAGATAGATTTGGAAATGACATCACAATTAAGCAAGAAATCTTATAGCCTTCCCTGGTGAACAACAGCAAGAGGAAGGAAAATGAGATGATTATCTATTCTTGGAGGACTTCTTGAAGACATCACAAATTTCCACAAAAGAGTAAAGCAGTAAATTTCAGCAGATGCATTTTATAAAGGAAAAAGATGGAAACCATCTCTCCTTGGTACATAAATCCACAAGATTTAGGTTGAAACGAATGAAGACCCAGTCACGCATCATCTATATTGTGTGTATTGTGTGAGGTAGTGATATAACGGATTGTAAGGTGAGAGCTGAACTACTTCAGGGAACATTATAAGGTTATACAAGTATGTCAAACAAATTAGCAATAGGAGGACGTAGGGACCAATAAAGGAGGAATTTACTAAGGAAGTTGAACGGTGGTATATGGATGCCGAAAAGAAAGATCTAGAAAGTTACAACAGGGAAAGGGGGAATTAATCAATGATTACAAGAGAAAGCTAGAAAACTCATTTAGGGATGAGATCAAAATACAATGTTTGATAAACAATCTCCAAAATACTTTGAAGGAAGATTATCTCAATATCAAGATACTTATAATAAATGCTGGATGTAGAACAACAGAAGCATTTACAACAAGAGATAAATTGGAGGAGGATGAAGATGCCTCTAGTAAAAAGATGACTACAAACATGTTTTAAATATTATGCAGGAAAAGAAAAAGATTAAAACTCCAAGGATACTGTGCCTGAAGTGCATATCAGAAGGACATACGAAAAAAGGATTGTTGAAACTTTGGACTGTCTACGATGTAAATTTTTTTTTAATACATATCCTTTCAGTTTAAAAGTCAAGACAACAGAGGAAAAACAAGCTTCAAAATGTTGATCCAAGAAGCTACCTCTCATCAATGAAATTGATGTTGGAGGCAAGAATATTATACGATGAAAATACTAATCAATTAAGAATCTGTTGTGACTATGATAGGCTTAACGCAGGTAACAAGAAAAATCCCTTCCCAACCCTATTTTACAGATTCTTTTCTGTAACAAGTTGCAAGGAATGGACTATAGTCATTCCTCAATTGGTAGAAAGGTTACGATTAAATGAGAGTAGCTGAAAGGAAAAAAGTTGAAACAACATTCATCTTGGACTTAGGTAGATTTGCAAATAATTGAATGGCCTTTTGTGTTATGTAACGCTTCCTCCACTTCTCACAAAATATATTCTGTCTTTAATAAGAATTAAGCATTCAATGAAAGATTTGAAAACCTTGTGAATTTATTTTAAATTGTGATTCTTGAGTTCAACTTTATCCCACCGCCACTTCTCACAAAATATATTGTCTTTAATAAGAATTAATAATTCAATGAAAGATTTGAAAACCTTGTGAATTTATTTTAAATCGTGATTCTTGAGTTCAACTTTATCCCAGTTTTGTCTAAGGATTCACCCCATTGTTCACCCTGAATTGGTTGGATGTCTGGTGCCTGGTGTATACATGCTTCAAAAAATGGAGCTTCTAAGATCCTTATTAGCAGTGAACCCCGGGGACGCGTCCCCCCCTCTAGGCCCTAGCGTCTCGGGAACGGGGATGTCCCGGAGACGTGGGGACGGCGTTCCCACGTCTCCGACGGCACCACAGTTCCTTGGCTCGCCGCCGGAGACGCTTGGGCATCTCCGAGACGCCGAGGGAGACGCCTGGGCGTCCCTTGAGCGTCGCGGGGACGCCCAGGTGTCTCCCGCGGCGGACAACAAAAAGGAAGATTAAAACTCAATTTTAAAACATTTTTTTAATAGTTTATTTCTTCTATTCGAACCCTAAGGGCATGTGGGGCCCATCTAAACTCTAACATGCCTTCAAAAGGCCCTCTAATCTTCATTTTTATTCACATTTGCATTTCTACTTATTTGCTACAGCAAGAAGAAGAGTGAAGGCTGAGGAAAGAGTGATTGGAGGAGTGAAAGGAGTGATTGCAAGTGAAAAAGGAGTGTCAAGGAGCAAGAAGAAGAAGAGGAGGAAGATTCTTCACCTTGTTGAAAAGATTTTTCAAGCAAAAGGTAGGGTTTTTAACTTATTTTTTATTTTATTTTCTGATTTTCAATGTTCTTTCATTTCTTGTTGTTTCATTTTTTAATTTTTCTTATTTCATTTCTAAATTCTTGTTGTTCCATTTTCTAATTTCTAAATTAATTTAGAATCTTAAATTTTGTTTTGCAATATAAAATTTGTTGAAAAATTTAAAATATAGAGTTTTATTTTTTAATTTTAAAGTAGGGCATAGGCTGAAACTATGTGTTTATTGAATTTTTTTTCATTTTGTGAAATGCAGTGTCAAAATGAGCTCCCATAGTCATGAAATGAGAGAGCATGAGATGGAAACTGATTCTCATAGTGCAAGCCAATCAGAATATGAACCTGAGCATGAGGATGAGCACAATGAGGGGGGTGAGCAAGGGTCAAATCCAGAAGGGCATACTAGTTCCATAGCTAGTGCACCAGTTTCTACTGATTGCCCTTCCTAGGTTTTGGCAAAGTGGGCTAGGGGTCCTTATGATCCCAAATCTCCTCTCAAACAGTTTGCAACAAGAATAACAGCCCCAACGTCATCAACTGGTGGTACGAGGAAATGGCAATGCAACATTTGTGGTGATGATTGGTTTGGGAGCATCACCAGAGTTAATGCACACTTCCTCTTTTGGCCAGGAAAGGGTGTGGGAGCATGCGATTTTTTGAAGCAGCCTAAAAATTTGAAATACAGAATTGAGTTCAACAAGCTTTGGGGTGTTCCAGATGACGTGGCAATTCCAATGCCTACTACCTTGTCTGGTAGGCAACATATTCAGACTATTCAGCAGATTCAGGAGCAGCAAATGCAGACGCAGCCACGTATTTCTACTCCTACATTGCATCAAAGAGCAGGAACATTGTCAGGGTCAGCCTCAGGACCGTCATCCACTTATAGCACTATGGCTGAATCATAACAGGGCAAGGGGAAACGCAAGATGCAAAGTCAGCCTAACCCTATAGCTGATTTATTTAATGTGCACCTGAGGGATCAGATAGATGATTCCATTGGCAGGTTCTTTTTTGCCAATGGAATCCCATTCCATGTAGCTCGATCTCCTTATTATAAGGAGATGATGTCGATGGTGGCGAAGGGAGGACCATCATATGTGCTACCAGGTGAGCACAAATTGAGGACCACGATCTTGGATAACAACTATGCCAAGATCAATTCATTGATGGAGACGATGAGGGCATGTTGGGAGGAGTCTGGATGTAGCATAGTTATGGATGGGTGGACGGACATTAGGCATCGTCCACTCATCAATGTTATAGTTACATGTTCAGAGGGGCCATTCTTTCTCAGGGCGGTTGATTGTTCAGGGCATCGAAAAGATGTTGATTTTCAGTTTGAGATCCTTCGAGCAGCTATTGAGGAGATTGGGCCACAAAATGTGGTCCAAGTAGTGACAGATGCAGCACATGTGTGCAGAGCTGCAGGGAGGCTTATAGGGGCATCATACAGACACATTTGGTGGACTCCATGTTGTGTGCATGCCATGAACAATGCACTCAAGGACATGGGGAAGATTGAGTGGATTAGAGGAGTGGTCAGCAATGCTAGAGATGTGCAGATGTATATCTGCAACCACCACACTTCACATGCCATCTTCAGGAGCTTCACGAAGGAGTTCATGAAACCAGTTGAGACCAGATATGCATCCTATTTCATTCTTTTGGAGAGAATGCTTGAGTTGCAAGAGCCACTGCAAGTCATGGTTATGACACAAGAATGGAATCGTTGGGATGGGTCCAGGATAGAGCAGGGGAAGAGGGTGAAGGAGATAGTGAAGAGTGATGCATTTTGGCATGATGCAAAATATATTGTCACCATCATTACACCAATTGTACAGGTCATCAGATATGGGGATGGGGATGCACCTAACCTTGGGGAGGTGTATGAGTGCATTGATTCTATGCTTGGTCAGATGAGGGCAGTTGTGCGAGAGAAGGACCCCACTTTAGCGTTCTACAATGTTTACATTCAGCCTATTATTCAGCGTAGATGGGACAGCCTAAACACTCCCTTGCACATGGCTGCTTATGCATTGAATCCGAAGTGGTACATGCCTAGGCCTGGGAGAGTTACACCGATTCAGGATGATGAGGTGAAGGAAGGGTTCTTCAAATGCATTGATAGGATGTATGATGTTGAAGCTGCTGGCACCATTCGCACTGAGTGGACGAAATTTGCTACTCTTAGGGGTTATAAGGCTGCAGCAAAGGCGGACATAAGAACTATGGCACAGGAGGATCCGATTTTGTGGTGGACTTGTCATGGACCGAAATCACTGACTACCACACTAGCCATTCGTTTGCTGTCCCAGGTTTCTAGTTCTTCAGCTTCTGAGAGGAACTGGTCTACTTATAGCTTCATCCACTCTCTTAAGAGGAATAGACTTTCCTCTAAGAGAGCAGAGAAGCTAGTGGCTGTACATAGTGCCTTGCGTATCACTGACCGCAGGACACGTGTGTACAAGGAGAGCCCAGTAGCACGATGGGATGTAGAGGCAGAGGAGCCATCACAGATTGATGAGGATGAGGATGCTTCAGATATAGGGTTGGTTGGTGTTCCTTTGGCGGATCTTGACCTTGAGGAGTCCAGTGGTTCTAGTGATGAGGAGTTTGCCGACCTCCCGAGGGATGATTAGAGGCCTCTGCCTCTTTCACTACATTTTGTCATTTTGACATTTTGATTTTGTACTTGTTTTGATATCATATAATCATGCTACTCCTTGTAATCATCTTTATAATCAGATATTTTTGATATAATA
>VDFB02259527.1:0-83394 GCA_007258455.2 Sequoia sempervirens
CACATTCATGAGGTTGTTGTCATGGAAGGGACATTCACTTGACAAAGGTATGATGGAAAACAAAGGAAAAACATCAAATCCACCATGACACTTTATAACATAGTGTGAGTACAATAAGGCACAAAGTGATGTGCAAGATCCCAATAATCATGTGAAATATAGAGGCACTTTATTTCAATGCATTTGCTTAACAAGTGCATACAATGAGAGCCTATAATTTCCAAAAAAGGACTACATGCTAAAAATACAATTCTCTGACAGAAAAAGAGGAAACTAGTAGCACCATGATGAAGTACACGAAAAAACATGTACTTAAAAAAAATAGAACCCAAAAAGGAGTACGGATGCAGAGGATATGGCTCGTCGAAGTCTCCAAAATGAGAACTAAACAACAACAACACTGAGAAAACAAAATTTTAGAAAAAAATAGAAGTCCAAACTAGAAAATACCTACACCACTATGAAGAGCATGAAATTCTACCTTGTTTTAAAAAATTGCATTGAAAAATATCGTCATACGATCGAGATATAGCCTTTGGAAGATAGGGTGCAAAAATGAAAAGCCCAATAGAGAGGGGTTGAGTAGGGAAAAAAAGAACTCCCTCGCCAAATTTAGCAAAAAATTGCCAAAAATATAGGTTCGCCAATTTTAGAGGTGCATGGAAAAAAAATCCAAGTACAGTGCATTTATTTTGCAAAAAAAAACCAAAAAATGAAATAGTGTATGCATTGATGAATGTTCACATCTGCCTCCATGATTAAAAATGATCTTTAATTTCTAATTTTATTTCTGAAAATTATCACTGTTTGTAGACAAAAATAGAAACCCAAAAATATTTTGATGCGAAGAACAAAACCTAGAAATATTTTTTTGATCTAGCAACTAGAAGATGAAAAAATAAATTTCTTTTGACTTTCAACCTGTAGAAAAATGACATGCAACACTTTTTGGAAATCAATTTTCTTTAGATATGCTCAAGATATGCAAAATCTAAAAAATATCCAAATGAGATTTCGACCCTAGCTATAAAACCCATAAATCGTTTTTCCTACAAATGAGTGGAAGCTGGAATTTTGAAGCAAAACTGAAAATGGCTCAAGTAGAAATCTACTAAATCCAAGCTTCAAATCCTTGTTGAAGAAATAAAATCTCATAAATTGAGAAGGGGTTCACTAAATCCACACTCTGATACCATATTAGATTTGTGAATAACACAAGCCACATGATCAAACAATGAACAAAAAACCTTCCACCCAAGAGCTTTGCAAAAGAAAGATTTGATATTTCTCAAAAAGAAAATACTTATAGAATGAATAATTACAAGACAAAATGAATGCTTTATAAGAGCTCAACGCTAATGATAAAGAGATTAGATCATAACAAGTGTCAACATCTTGTGTGATGAGATGAATTGATCTAATATTAGCTCTGTAGTTAACATAAAAAAGCATTGAGTTAACTTGTAAAGCAAACCTAAGTTTAGCTTAAGTGCATGAGAATAAATTAGACTAATAATCAATTAAAGATTAATTAATTATTAGCTAATGCATGATAACTCTAAAAAATTTGATCTTTTTCAACCTTGAAGTAAAGATTGTTGTTTGCATTACCCTTTTTGAATCCCTGCTGTAATAAGTACTTATCCAATCTTACATACCAAGCTCTAGAAGCCTATTTGAGTCCATATAAAGCTTTCTTCAACCTGCAAACCATATCAAAATATTTTGATAATTGAAAACCTTCTAGTTGTTCAATGTACACCTCTTCTTCTAACTCACCATTCAAAAAGTTAACTTGTCATCCATTTGATACACCTTAAAGTCTTTATGTGCTGCAAAATCCAAAAACATCCTAATGGCTTCCATTCTTTCTATTGAAGAAAAAGTCTCTTCAAAATCTATTCCTTCCACTTATGAGTATCCCTTACACATAAGTCTAGCCTTGTTCCTGATAACTTCTCCATTCTCATTCAACTTGTTCCTAAAAACCCATTTAGTTCCTATTATATTTTGGTTTACTGGTCTTGGGACCAGTTCCCATGTATGATTCTTCTCAATCTGCGTCAACTCTTCTTCCATAGCTTTGATCCAACTTTCATCCTTGCATGCTTTAGTTACAATTTTAGGTTCTACCTCGGAGAGTAAACAAAAGTATACTTGTTCCTCTATCTTAGCAACTCTTCTTCTTGTCAGTACACCTTTGCTCTTATCTCCAATGATTTGATCTTTAGAATGATTCTTCTACACATACTTAGGAGTCTTAGGATTCTTTTCCAGAGCTTCTTCTTCTTCCACTGCCATCTCTTTTTCTTTCTCTTCTTCTTCTTCTTCTTCTTCTTCTTCTCTGTAAGGGGGTTCATCAAATTCATATCCTTCTATCAGCAGTGAGCTTTGATGTGATTCTTCATCCACTTTAACACTTTCACGTTCAACTATCTTCTTCAACCTTTTGTTATAGCATTTGTATGGCTTGCTCTTTGTGGATTATCCAAGGATTATTCCTTCATCTGATCTTGCATCAAACATTCCTAAGTTTTCATCATCTTTCCTAATATAACATTTACTTCCAAACACTCTAAAATATTTCATAGTAGGAGGTTCTCCATACCATAGCTCATAGGGGGTCTTTGAACAGTTCACTCTTGCTTGTCCTTTGTTAAGAATGTACACTGCGATATGAATTTCTTGTTTCCAATAGAATTTTGATAGATTTTCTTACTTCATCATGGTTCTTGCTGCTTCTTAAACTCTTATCTTCTTCCTTTCCATGGCTCCATTCTATTGAGGAGTCCTAGGAGTTGATAAATATCTCTTTATCCCACGATCTTCACAAAATCTATTAAACTCATTGGAGGCGAACTCCCCACCTCTATCAGACCTTAGACATTTGATTTTCAAATCTATTTCATTATCAACCATAGGCTTAAATGCTTTAAACTTATCTAGAGAATCTGATTTTCTTTGAGAAATGTAACCCAAGTCATTCTAGAGTAATCATCTATCAACAACATAAAATACTTGTCACCTTGAGAGCTTCTTATTCTGGTTGGTCCATATAGGTCTATATGCACCAACTCCAAAGGTCCAATGGTAGAATATTGCTTAGTTTTGAACCTCTTCTTTATTTGCTTTCCAAACTGACACTCCTTGAAAATTGCATTGATAGGCTTTCTAATCTTTGGAAGATCTCTCACAACATTAGTAGAGTTGATCTTCACTAGGCTATCAAAATTGATGTGATCCATTCTTCTATGTCATAGACAAATTTCATTGATTTAAGACATAAAGTACTTAAAACCACCACCTTTGAGATGATAAAAATTTCCTTCTATCCTTGTTCCTGTTGCAACCAAATTTCAAAGCTTCCTTTTTTGATTTCACAACCATCATCTTGAAACACAAAATTGTATCCTCTGCTACACATTTGTCATACACAAAGAAGATTATACTAGATACCCTTGAAATAGAGAACATCATATGTCTTATGCTTTCCATCAAAACTAATTAAACATTTTCCATAGATCCTAGTAGATGTATTATCACCAAACTTAACAAGACCACCATCATACTTTTCAAGCTTAACAAACTTACTCTTATCACTTGTCATATGATTTGAGCATCCACTATCAATTATCCAGTAGTTTCTCTCCTCTCTTGCATGAAAAGTAGTCAAAATAGTTCTTTCACTATTGTGACCCATTTCCAGAGTACTTTCCTTCACACATCTTTCAAGATTAGTAGAATTAGTTCCAACATTTAAACCCATGAACAAGCATTCATCACTTCCACCATCGGGATAGTTTGATTCCTCATCATTAGACACACCACTATCTTCTTTAACATAATAACTCTTCTTGATAGATTTACCTTTATGATCTTTATGTTTGCCATTTGAAACTTTGATTGGACATTTAGAAGCATAATGACCTATCTTTCCATAATTGAAACACTTAAAGGATAAATTACCTCTGTATTTTCTAGTGCCCTTTTCTAGTCTCCTTAGAAAATTTGTTTCCACCTCATCAATAAATCTAAAAATCAGCCCATAAACCATCTCCTAAAAGTTCCTCATCAATAAATTAACATAAACTAAAATGCACAAGGAGATAACCATGCCAAACATCCATCAAAATGGATCCTCCAAAACTAACTATCCATAGTTCAAGATCCATATCTATGAAAGATAAAGCATATAAACTCATGTTGAACCATCTTGAAATGAATATCCAAAATCAATCACCATGAATCAAATCATTCCCATGAGAAATCAAAGAACAAAACATAACACATCTGAAAGATATATTGGGAAGATACCTCTCAAATGATAAAATGTCGAGTAGACCAAGAGTGGGGAATGAGAATGCTCCTCCAGGATAACCAAGTCATCATGACTCCCTCCAAGGATAATCTCCTCTATCGATCTATCATTAAAATCATGTCCATACCTAGGTGAAAGCTCCCCGGCCTTCCTATTGAAACCTCCAAAGAGTAACCGTCTCAAGCAAATGTCTCTAATCAGAAGAGAAATCCAACCTAACCTATGTCTCCAAGTATCCATGAGCACCTGTAACCGATCAATACATGCCAAACTCCAAATTCAACATAGCACCATCATGAAGTAATCAAACAAATGATCAATGTACTCAATGCAAAGAGAATTACCAAGATTAATGTCCAAGCTCCAACTGTAAAATCAGGAACCTATCATGACAACATGATCTAACCATCTCCTCCATGAAATCACATGCAACAATGCATACATTGTGGTATCATGAGAACACATATATCATGACAAAACTCGAAACTAGTATCAAGAGTAAACCATGACATAATATCAAAACATTCTAAACCAAGAACCCACATATCCAATCACATGAAGATAATCATCACCAATGATGCATCCACATCATTGACAACAACTCCCATTGAACCATGATACCAAGCTACCATGGCATCATGACTACCATCTCCTCCATGAAGATCATCCATGTCTACACATACTTAATTGCAATGTCAGTAAAATACAAGTAAACCAAGATCTCCAAGCCAAGAAGATACGTACAACCGCCATCAAAACCATCCAAAACCAATCCAACACCGCCAAAACATCACTGTCAAAATCTCCGACTAAAAGTGTATAACCAATGAAGTATCCAAGCTATCATGACATCATGATAAAACCTCATGCTACAAGTCCCATGAATCGAATAATCAAGTATTCTAATCATTCATCCTCTCATCCTGAAACAACATACCAATGCACATATGACCACAAACAAGGCCAACTAATGAAATTTGCAACCAAAATGAATCAAACCTAGTGGATATAGATAGTTCACATCCTAGTCATCCCATTGCAAATGAATGAGTGGCCAACCCACACACCTACATAACTTGTAGATCCAACCGTTGAAACATGAAAACTCATCATCACATTGGTAACCTACAAACTGAGATATCAAACAAGACAATATTGTAAACATCAAGACTCAAACACCAAATGAACTGTTGGAAATAGGATGCCATTTAATTGCAAATCCTAAACATTAATTATTTCATGTATCTCCTAGATTCTTGGAATGTGTTCAACAACACTAAGATTAGGATGAGATTAATATTTGATGAAATAATCATGATTATTGACATTTGTAATTAATTCTAAATGTAAGAAGAATGTGAAGGCGTCCATAGTGAGTTCCTAAATAATAGGGACACATGGGACACTCACATGGTAAGGTGAAACTCACCTTGTGTCCAGTTAACTATACAGAGTAACAGTTAACACTTCTGAATACATGTAAAGATCCTAGGAGTTAGGATTTTATGTTTGCATGCTTGAAGTTTAGTTAAGTTCTTAAGTTAAGTTCAGTTCAGATTAGTTCAGTTCAGTTCAGTTCAGTTTAGTGGTTTACTTCAGTTTAGTTTAGTTTAGTTTAGTTTAGTTTAGTTTAGTTTAGTTTAGTTCACAGTTCAGTTATCTTCAGTTGCATGCATGTTGGTTATTTTGAGTTGCATGTAGTTAGCTTTAGTTAACTTGTAATGCATGGCTAATAACATTGAGTTGTATGATAGATAACAGGGACTACCTCCAGTTAACAAGGGATGACCATTCTTTGGGAATGGTGTTGAGTAAATGTTTCAGTTAACTAGAAATCACTTAAAGCCAACTTGGGCGCCTAAGATGCTTTCTTGGAATTAACTCCAATGCATGATAAGATATTTTTGAAGGCTCTGTTAAGTGGGACCCTCTTTTGGGCACCATCTCTGAGGAAGAGCTTTGTAATTATCAGCGAAGTGAAGGATGAGTTGTAGCTTTAGTTTGGGACGCCCAAATGGGTAAAGCACATTTCTAAGCTTTGGTCTTCACGGTAGAACTTGAAGCAATATGGTGTACCTTTTCAAGGGCTTTAGCTTATGCATTGTAATTATCACCATTTGGAGATTACAAGGTTGCATATTGTCTCTATATCTCATTCAAGTTGAATAGAGTTATTGATAATTGTTATTGCAAGTGTGAAGAAGATTGGTAAAGATAGAAGAAGCATTCTCAAGCAAGAATTGGAGCTATTGTAATTCAGAGGTTGAATAATAGAATAATTCTTGGTGGAGTTTTTTCCCAAAAGTGTTTCTCCACGGTACATCTTGTGTAATATTTCTAATATCCTATCTAGTTCTTCTATCAACTTCTCTCTACATTCTACAACAGTAAAATGGATTAATCAAGATAATCACCCACAAAGAATATATGTAACAAAGAAAATACTTACTTAGAACAACAATATTAAAGTTTTACAGAGTATTAAGCTAAGAAAACACCTCATTTTTCAACATGAACCACATATTTGATTTTCCAAACATGTCCACAAATGAGTAACCATAGTTAAGGAACCAAATAAGCATCAAGGAGATAAGAACAACCTCCTAATCATCAAACCAAATCACCACCAAACAACCACATACATGATCATTTCTTGTCAATGCATAAATGTACCTGCATACCCATGACACCATAACCATAGCCATCACTGTACCTGTACTCAACTATCACCCATACAAGACTTCAAGTCTTAAACCATGTCCAACCATGTTCTCAAAACTGAAGACAACCTGTGTTCCTGTCACCATCAAATCCAAACTCTGAAAAACACCTGTAAACCTGTACCAGGAAGCACCAAATTGATAATTAGCTGTACCATCATAATATCATATAAAAAAATGTACTCCCTCAAGGTTTCACCTCATGAATCATCTAAATGCTCACACAATCACATCCTGAATCTCAAGAACCTACAAGTGATCAAACAAGTACCATACATTCTTTGCACCACAAATTGATAAAAAATATGAACCACTATATAGTACACTGTACATGCCCTCTAACGCCTCTTCAAAATAAAAAAAATGACTTTGTATGCAAAAGTTATGCTCAAAATAGTGTAACTAAGAATATCTATGTTTTAGGCTCCAAAAACAAGTCAAAACAGAAAAATAAGCCAACCAAACCTATCCCACAGTGAAGAGAATGGAAAGAGTTTTCCAATGACTATAAGAAGTTAAAAACAAACATCATGGGAAAAAGTTATGCACATTTGAAAAAAAGTTATCCAATCTGCCTTATGGGTGGCTCTGTGGTGGCCCATGGGTGGCCCTACTGGCGGTGCTTGGGTGGTGCTCAGGTTGGAGGGGAGTGACAAACTCCAAAGCACTTTCAATTTTAATTTAATTTCTATATTCAAAAATTTCATCCCCCCCTCTTGGAATCAACAATCCTTATTAAATATGGCTTAGCAGAAATTTAGAATTTGGTAGAATATAATTTCAAATGGTGGATTTATAAATTTATAAGCTTTGTTTTAATTTTTAAGAAGTGGTGGATTATTTTTTTAAGCCGCACGATTGTTGGGCGAGGTACCTACTTGCCAGTGGTGGTACTAGCAGGATGTTGGTGGCAGCTGACAGGACTACCAGTTGTTGAAAAATGAGGTGTTTTCTTAGCTTAATACTCTGTAAAACTTTAATATTGCTGATCTAAGTAAGCTCTTTCTTTGTTACATATATTCTTTGTGGGTGATTATCTTGATTAATCCATTTTACTATTGTAGAATGTAGAGAGAAGTTGATAGAAGAACTAGACATGATATTAGAAAGATTACAAGATGTACCGTGGAGAAACCCTTTCGAGAAAAACTCCACCAAGAATTATTCTATTATTCAATCTCAATTACAATAGCTCCAATTCTTGCTTGAGAATGCTTCTTCCATCTTTACCAATCTTCTTCACACCTGCAAATAACAATTATGAAAACTCTCTTCAACTTGAATGAGATATAGAGACAATATGCAACCTTGTAATCTCCAAATGGTGATAATTACAATGCACAAGCTCAAGCCCTTGAAAAGGTACGCCATATTCCTTCAATTTGAGTTATTCAGTGAAGACTAAAGCTTACAACATGTGCTTCATGCATTTGGGTGTCCCAAACTGAAGCTACAACTTCTCCTTCACTTCAATGATAATTCCAAAGCTCTTCCTCAAAGTTGGCACCCTTAAGTAAAGCTACTTAACTGAGCCTTTGGAAATATCTTATCATGCATGAGAGGTAAATCCAATAAAGCATCTTGGGCACCCAAGTTGGCTTCAAGTGATTTATAGTTAATTGAAACATTTACTCAACACCATTCCCAAAGAATGGTCATCCCTTGTTAACTGGAGGTAGTCCCTGTTATCTGTCATACAACTCAATGTTATTAGCCATGCATTTTAACTGAAGCTAACTACATGCAACTCAAAATAACCAACATGCATGCAACATGCACTTGCATAAGATAACAACGAACTTAAATGAACTTAATCGAACTTCAAGCATGCAAACATCAAATCCTAACTCCTAGGATCTTTACATGCATTCATAAGTGTTAACTGGACACAAGGTGAGTTTCACCTTACCATGTGAGTGTCCCATGTCCCTATTATTTAGGAACTCACTATGGACGCCCTCACATCTTCTTACATTTAGAATTAATTACAAATGTCAATAATCATGATTATTTCATCAAATATTAATCTCATCTTAATCTTAGTGTTGTTGAACACATTCCAAGAATCTAGGAGATACATGAAATAATTAATGTTTAGGATTTGCAATTGAATGGCAACCTATTTCCAACACCAGTAACTGCTGGTATTCCCACAATAGTTTGCAGAGAGTATAGGCGCGGGGGTGGGGGGTCTGAACTCCCACCAATATATATATATTTTCTTCTTTAAAAATTTTCAAATATTTAAAAAAATATTTTAACCCTTTTTTTTCATTTGTTTTGTAGGCATTATAAAATATTTTTTGCGGAGAATGAATTATTATTATTTTTTCAAACATTTTATGCACATAGTGAAATTGGGTGGCCAAAAAGGTCATACGACTAGTTTATTTTTCCTTTTTTTCAACTTCTCCAAAATAGGTCAAATTATATGTCATTTTTCATGTCTCGGGCCTCTTGGATCCAATGGTGAGGTTTTTTTTGTCTCAAGCAGTCATCCATGAAATTTCCCCTACCAAAACCTCATATGAAAACTCAAACCAAGAAACCTTCTTTGACCCACAGTTTGAAAACTTTAGATTTGCAATAAACCCAACAAATCTTGACAACCCAAAAGCCCAAATCTACATACAAACACCTATGACATGTGTTCCATATCTTGTAATGCCTCAAATATTTCATGCGTAGCCATGGCTTCAACTTTGCAAAAAACTCTCAAACTAGGATTATAACAAAAATCCATAAAAGTTCCATTTTGAATTAAGATAGTAACAATCTTAGTAACAAGATGGAGCGCATGGGCGAGAAGAGGAGCGAAGAGGGAGGTTTGAAATATTTTGTTGGTGTTGGAGATGAAGGGACAAATTTAGATGAGGACGATGTAGATTCCTGGTCGCCAGGGTCTTTGCTTGCTTCCTTCCCTTCGCTGGATGCTTGGTCAACATTGGGGTTGCTTTGTGGCCATCTGCTATTTCTTCTGGGCATTGGGTGGATGTGGATTTGGTTGGGTTTTCCTTTTTTCTTGGTGGTTGGTGTTGTTTTCCTCTCTTTGATGGAGCGGAAGCCTTCCCTACTAGGTTTATGGCTTTTTCCTGTGTTGGGCTTCCTCCTCTAGACTCAACTAGATGCCTTGGTGTCTGGTGGGGTTTTTGGAGATCTGTAGCTTTTGGTTCATCAGTGGTGCTTATCTAGTGTAGGCTGGTGAAGCTTCTTCTATTTATGATAAATCCCATGTGTGGAGTGTCTTTTTTGGTTTTGGGGTGGGCTTTTGCCTTTTGGTGCTCTACTCTCATAGCTCCCTTGGTTGCTTTCGACTATCTCGAGGTTGGCATGCCTTAAGAGGTTGGGCTTTAAAGATTTCTCTACTACTGAGGCTTTTGGGGAGTGGTGTTGTTCCCTCCCTTTTTCCGTTAGATGTGGTTCTTTGGTTGACATTGGTTTCCCCCTTTTTTTTTGTTTGGATAGAATCCCCTTGTGGTCCTTATTGCTCAATATGCGGAAGGGGTGTGGGTTTGTTTTGGGTGCCTTTGCTATTATTTTGGAGGTGTTCCTGCCTTTTGAGGAGGTGCTCAAACAATATGTTCCTGATGAGTTTCTACAACTGAAGATGCTCTTGGTTGGTTTGGATGGGTTGCTTCTCATGTACCTTGTGTTTGCCCATGTTTTTATTTTCAGTATTTTGGTGGGATTTATCACTGTGTTTCTCTTGCTGGCCCTTTTTCTCTATTTGCTGGTGGGTGTCAGGTTTTTCCTTTCTGCTGGTTGGATAACTTTCTTCTCTTTTCTTCAATTTGAGTCTTCTATTGAGGCGAAGATTACTCTTGTTGAGGTGGAGCCCTCTCTTCTAGAGGTAGAGTTGGGAATTGTGGATTTGTCGAGAAGCTTTCCTTGCTGCTGGTCTGCTCTATTACAATACCATTTGAGGTGGTGCACACTCCTATGGAGGTGGAGTTGTTTTCTTGTTATAGTTTGACTGCAGTGGTGGTAAGGGTCTTCTTGACATCTGCTCCAATATAGGGGAGTCGAATCCTTTTGAGGTGGAGTATGATTCAGCTCTTCATGTGTGGGGGTACTACAAGAGATCTTCTTCTTCTTCTTGGTGTGATTGGATGGCTTCCAGCCTGGTGGTTCTTGAAGGTGTTTGTGTGTGTTGTGGGTTTAAGGTCCCCAATGAAACCTGGTGTAATGTGAGGGACTCTGGTCCTTGTTATCTGAATGTAAGTGGGTTTCAGGTTCCCTTCTAAACTTGGTCTAGGTTCAAAATCCCTTGTAAAACTTGGTTGTGTTTTTGGTTTAAGGTTCTCATTAAAACCTTTTCTAATTCTTGTATATTTGGATAGTCTTGTTGTTTAGTTGGTAATCTGTTGTTGGTTCGTTGCTGGTGGTCTTTGTTGTATTCATGTGCAACTTGTTCTTCTTTGTGTGGGTTTTGGGTCCCCATCAAAACTTGCTTGCTAATGGTTTTGGGTCCACTTAAAACCTATTGTAAATGGTTTTAGGTCCATTCAAAACCTGTTTTCCCCCCCTAATCAAAATTAAAATCCATCAAACATGAAAGCTCTGATACCATTTGTTAAGAAATAATATATTCAACCCACATTCTTAATCCATTTCCTACATAATCCCATGAGAGATAAACATGTATACAAGTAACCATAATGCATAGATAAAATAGACAAGCCACAAGATAGCACGAGATATACCCTAGGAAAACCCTCAAGTGGGAAAAACCCAGCCTCCAAAACCATCCATACTCCATATTATTCAACAATAAAGCAATACAAGTGCTACAATGAATACCTCTGAAGCATCAAGCCTCTCAATGCATCCTCATGTGTCCAAGCATGAATCCACACATCCCATGCCATGCTTCACATATGCACTCCTAAAAAAGACTCAATAATGGCAACCCACTCACCCAACCAACCTTAACCACTAAACATGTGCTTGCTTTTATATAATCAAGCTCACACAAATACAACCAAGTGGTAAGATAAAACCATCTACCACAAAATCATGTGAACACTAAACCACTAATACCTTATTTAATATTGGGTACTAAGTTTTCACTTTATTTAATATCTCTCCAATATTAAATTATTATAACATGTCTCACACACATTAAATAATAATATAGTGTTACAATACAACATAAAGTGGCCCCCAAATAATTACCTAGTGTGAATAACCACACCACCTAGGTGCATCACAACTAAATAATTATTTAATTACATTATAATAAATCAAATTATGCAATGGTGTACAACACCATATCCCAATAGTTTCTTCCTCTTATTTTATTGATATTCTTATTTCACATGTCTCTTGTTGTAAATTAGGTTGTTTCTCTTTAATTTCACGTTTAACAAATTAACATGGGGTGGATTAGGACCAATCTCTTTATGCACCTATTATGCTTTCAAATGACTAACCTCATCAAATGTGAGGCTTCTGGGTTAACTATTACCCCTTATTTATAAGATATTGAACTTTATGTTTGAATGCAATACATCCACATATATAATTTCCATGTATTCAATGACAACACAAAATTATTAAGTCATATGTGGTGTAATCCTAGAAATACCCAATCACTTAATTGGAGGCAAGATGATGAGATTATGTTGTAAAAGTTGTTCTAATATCATATGAAAAGGCTCTTGCAATGTAGTGAGTGCTTTAAAAAAATTTGGTTGGTGGCATTGATGATGATGATCATTAGGTACATCCTCATTGCCTGTATTTCCTAAATACAATAATGATGTTGACTCATGGAAAAAGCGGGAGGAGTTAAAAATATGCTAATACAAAAGGGGATCTTTTGGTAAGGAACACTCATGCATTTACATCTAGTAGTGCATAAATATGAAAATAAATGATGAGGCATGGAAAATCTTGGCTTTTAGAGAATGGAAGCAAACCATCCATTGTTATATGTTTAATCTCATCATCTCAATGGAGATAACATATTATCAGCCAAAGCTTGAAATCTTAAATTATAATCCCTAATTAGCTCTTGTTCCTTTTGTTTACATTGCATAATTTTTTGATTAAGGGGTGTAAGGAAGGTTTTGAAGGGCACCCAAAACCCTATTACAAAAAGAAAAAATCCAACACATTAGAAATTAACCAACAATGAGATTGCAATAAAGTCATAACAAAAATAGAGAAGTAAGGCAAAAAAACAAGATCTCACATAATTATATTTTGTTCAAGGTTTCAATTGCTCCTAGCTCTTCCTTATAAAAACTCTCATGAAGATCCAAAAACTCTTGCAAATATTTCTTTTCCTCTTTTCCTCACTATATATTTTCTTTTTACTATTCCTTGCTTTAGAGTTGGGATCAACATTAGTTCCTTTTCAATCCAATTGGGTAGTGGAAACCTTAGGGTCTACAACAAACTTGTTCAACTTATCACTCATAAGCTTAATCCCAAAGCACTATTTTTAATAGTGCATTTTCTAACTTCAATTATCCTATTAAGATTATCTTTTATAATTTTCACATCTTGTTCCAATGTAAGTAGTTTAGTGTTAAGGTTGTTTTGAACTTGTTTAATTTCTCCCTCCATAGCTACCATTTCTCCTTTTAATGGTGATTAGCCAAAATCTTGTTGAGTTATGGAATAACATCCCAATTTACATTTCATGAGTTGAGATACATATTTTAGGATCAATATTTTGATGAAACATGTTTCATGAAGGCACTATACTAATTGTCAAAGTAAGTGATAAAAGCATGCAACATTGAATAAAATTATGTAAATTCATAATCACTTAAACTTGATGGAAACATCATAGTGATAAGTTAGTCCTCATGAAAATTAGGGGAGCACATAAGTTGGCCATATTGTAAACTTCATAATGGGTCACCTTTACCATCATAATTTATGAAATAAGGCACCACATATCCACTTGGTGTAGGATAAGTCAAAATATCATGCACCGAAAAAAAGTGTAATATTGGTTTGATAAGATATTTCTATTTAGATATTTTATCTTAATCAATAATGCACATTTTACATAACGAAAATCACCAATGAGGTAGCTCAACTAAGGGGAAGTATCATTATCACAATGTTTAATATCCATGTATGCATTCTTGTCATGTGCACTGGTGGGAGAGGATGGGTGAAATATATCAACTAAGGGAAAACTATCCTCATGTTGCTCTTCTTGTTGGGGTATATCTAAATCATGTACATGAGGGGATGTAGAAGGAGGTAATCCAACATACTAAAAGAGATGCCATGTCACGAATGGATCCAAAGGAAAGCCTTTGTTAAAAAGATAATATCACAATAATGCATATAAAATTCAAAGAAATCCACTAAGAGCCATTAGAAGGGGAAAAACGATAATCATGATTATTGATATTATCTAGAGTCAATAGTAAAGTAATCTACATAAGCACATGATAAAGCATGAAAGGTCATAATAATAATGAAATGAATCAAACCATTGCTTAGTACTATCAATCAAGGTGGGTAAAAGTATAAACCCATGTGCCACACTTTTATAAAGGAATAAACCAACACAAACAAAAATTCTCAAATTTGACCATATAAAAGTGGTTTATATTTTGAATTTCAAAATGATGCAAACTAATGAAATGAAGAACTTTTGATGAAATTTATTCCTGTAATTTTTTAAATTATTTAAAAATTGTTTTGACAGTTTTTATAAATGTAAGAGCAGATTTTGAATTCTTGAAAATTTCAAGAAAAGTGATGTTGAATTGATGTCAAAAAAACATAGAAAACAACTTTATTTTCCCTTGATCTTTTTCCCACATAGAAAACTTCAATATCTAGTGCATGGATTTTTATTTTTTTAAAATTTATGTATATTTTTCTTGTAATAAAGTGTTAAAGTCAAACATACTAGAATTTGATAGTTTTCATTTGACGTCAACTACTGTCTAATTTTTTATCCTTTAAAAAAAATTATACCCTTTTGGAGAAGATTCTCTCCTCTAGTGCACCATGTATTTTTCATTTTTTTAATATGTTTTAGTAATTATTAAATTTCTAATCAACCTCATTTTTTATTTCAACAATTTACTTGAATTATTTTAAAAAAACATATTAAAATAATAAAAATATATAAAAAAACATATATTTGGTTCTTTACTTTGAGCTCTACAAAAGGGTATTTTTAGTTTTTTTGAAAAAATATTCTAACTGAAGAAATATCATGTTCAAGTGGAAAGTTTTAGAAATTTCTAAAAAAAGATGAGGTGGCTTTCACCAAGGATGCCACATAGACACTTTTGGGTGAAAGGATTTCAACCAAAACCCTTTCACCCGAAACCCTTTTAGTCAAAAACTTACATACAAATTGAGTCACACTTTAAAATGACGAAGGGAAAATAATTTGTTTTGTTATTTTGGATGAAAGGGATTCACTCAAAACTCTTTTTGCCACGTATAGGCCATGTAGTTTTAGGCGAAACTGTTTCACCCAAAACTGTTTAGGGTGAAACTATTTTGCTTAGAACTATTTTGTTGACTGAAAGTGTGATCGAAGGCATGTATCAAATGACAGTAATTGTGGATAAAATCTCATAATATGAAGATAAGAATGTTAACATGTAATTTTGCATCTTCATTACTACTAAGTTATTCTATCATATGCGTGTTAAAAGAATGTATAATATAAGAAAAATTATCATAAAACAAGAAGTAATCAACCTCACCATAAGAAGATAAACAAGTATCCCTATGCTCATCACTAAGCATGTTATCGATAAACCATGAGCTACATGATAAGGAACATGGATCATCATGATGTACATGGAGGTTCATGATCTCATGTGAAGGTGAACAATTCATATTGCTAGTGATAGAATATTTGTAATTATCATCACACATAAATGATGCTAAGATGTGTATCATAAATGTCTATAGTTGCAACATAATATGTAGAAAAATGATCATCAACATACTCATCAACATTTAGAAAAGAAGTTAGGGCATTTATATCACATGAATCTATGGATGTAGGGAAAATATGACATGTAGATGAGATATATCATCAAGAGGTGTGATAATGTTAAGCATCGTTAAGGGAAGTGTGATATCATTAATAGACATCATACTAGATGCATCACTAACATGTGTTAAACTCTTGCTAGGTAGGTGGTCATCACTATCATAAGACATAGGACCACCACGAAGCTCATAGATAAATATCGTATATAATAAGCTTGAATGAGAACTAATTAACTTCATGAAGAAAGGAAAATATGAGACATGATGGAACAACCCCTCCATAGAAAACAAACCCTTATCCCTATACAAATGTGTTATGAGAATATTAAGAATAGAGGGATATTATGTAATGAAAGATAATAACCTATAAAATTTTGGAAGTACACATGAACATAAGTTAAGGAGAAAGAACTAAGAGGATCCATAGGGCATAATATATTAGGTTTGGAGGATAGGAGAAAATATATGTCATTATGCATACCCAAACCCTAATCAAAAGATACAAGCATATAAGCCTCACAAAGTTTAAAAATAAATGATGAATTCAAGTTATATTAGATCTAAAATATAAGAAACCCCTATAGAAGGAACATAAGGTCATGTAAGATTAGTTAGATTTACCAAAAATGTAAAGGAAAATAAACTTTCCTTATGTTGGTATGTGGCGACTGATCATGCAAATAGTGTACACTCGTAACGTATCAATGGGGTTCAAGGCATTGCCTTGATTTTTCCTTTTGTTAACACGTCAAGGTTTTCTTGCTAACATGTCAAGGTTTTTTTCCCATTGACATGTCAAGGTTTTCCCGTTAACACATCAAATGAAAAAATGACCTTGTAAAATCCTAATTCTAGAAGCTTCCAAAAAGCTTATTATAAGTGGTTGAGATGTATGTTATGGTAGTGTGTTCACGTGATTGTAATTTGTTTTGCACTGGATAATAAAATCATTGGATGGATAAGTTTTTGTGGAAGTAGCCCATATTGGGTTAACCGTATTAAATTTTGTGTTGATCTCTTTTGTGTTATTCTTCATTGTTATTTCTAGGTTATTTAATTTGCATATAATTGTTAATTTTAATTTCTCCAATCTTCCTGAACCCTAACAACTGGTATTAGAGATGCATGTATTTTGGTCAATTGGGAGGAAACCTCTAGATTTGAGTGGGAGCAATGGAAGAAGGCGAATTCAAGGTTGAGAAGTTCAATGATCAATATTATCAATTATCAAAGATGCAGATGGAAGATTATTTGTATCAAAAGGATCTATGGTGACCATTGCAAGGAAAATCAAAGAAAGAAGTTGTGATGTTTGATGAAGAATGGGAGATTCTAGATAGAAAGGAACTAGGAACCATTTGGTTGTGCCTGACACTATTTGTGGCATTCAATATAACAAAAGGAAAGACAACAGAGGATCTAATGACAACTTTGGCTAAATTGTATGAAAAACCCTAAGCCTCAAATAAGGTATTTCTCATGAAGCGTTTGTTTAATCTGAAAATGATTGAAGGTGGATCTATGTCAGATCATTTAAATGGGTTTAATATGATTACTAGTCAGTTAACTTCTGTAAAAGTGAATTTTGATGAAGAGGTGAGGGCTCTCTTGGTTTTATGTTCTTTTCCAGAAATTTGGAATAACTTGGTAATGGTTGTAAGTAACTTTGTCTCTGGTTCAAATACATTGAAATTTGATGATGTTGTTGGTGTTATCCTTAGCGAGGAAATGTGATAGAAAAGCATAGGTGAAAGTTCAATATCGAGTAATGCTTTGACTATAGAGAACATGGGAAGAACAAAAGCAAGAGGAAAAAGCCCAAAAAATCATGGAGATTCACAAGGGAAGTTGAAGAAAGGCAGATCTAAATCTAGAGGAAGAATGGATTGCTAGCACTATGGAAAGCCAAGACACTTGAAGAAGGATTGTTAGTCTCGAAAGGGAAAACAAGGAGATGGGAAACATGATGACAGTAAGGAAGCTTTAATGTTGCAAGTAATAAATTACAGGATGCTTTAATTTAGTGTTTAGATAATGCTAATGATTCCTAGGTAATAGATTCAGGGGCTTCATTTCATGTCACACCCCATAGGAAATACTTTGTAGATTATGTTCAAGGTGATTTTGGATGGGTATATTTGGGTGATGATGAACCCTGTCAGATTGTTGGAAAAGGAAAGATAAAAATCAAGTTGCAGAATGGAAATGAATGGTTGCTACAAGAGGTAAGACATGTTCCAAATTTGAGAAGGAATTTAATTTTTGCAAGACAATTAGGTAGTGAAGGCTGCATAGTTACCTTTTTTCAAAAAAAATAATGGAAGGTCACTAAAGGTGCATTAGTAGTAGCTAAAGGTGAAAAGGTAGGAACATTGTATTTGTGTACTGGTAATACTTATTCTACCTTAGCTACTACATAAATAGTTGCTACTAAGATAGCTATAAAAATTGCTACAGGACAAAAACATAATTGTGGAATAATAGAATTGGGCACATAAGTGAGAAAGGGATGAAGATCCTTCACTTCAGAAAGTTGCTACTAGGTTTGAAGCAGATTGACTTGGAGTTTTGCGAAAATTGTGTTTATGGAAAACATAAAAGAGTCTAATTTCTCAAAGTTGGGAAAGAGAAGAAGAGTGAGAAATTAGAGCTTGTGCATTCAGATGTATGGGGACCAACTCAGGTATCTTCTCTTGGTGGCTCTTGTTATTATGTTGCTTTTATTGATGATGCAACTAGGAAAACATGTGTGTATTTCCTAAAAATAAATTAGAAGTATTTGAAACTTTTAAAAGGTAGAAAAAACTTTTGGTTGAGAGTGAGACATAAAAAAAATTGAAGTGTCTCAAATTGGATAATGGAGGCGAGTATTGCAGTAGAGAATTTGAAAATTATTATTCATACAATGGAATCCGTAGGCAGAAAATGGTTCCTGGAACCCCACAAGAAAATGGTGTGTTTGAGAGGATGAATAGGACCATTATGGAGCATGATATTGCATGTTGGACTACCCTTACACTTTTGGGTAGATGTTGTACATATTGTTGTTTATTTAATAAATAGGAGACCTTCAAATCCTTTGGATGGTGGCATTCTAGAGGAGGCTTGGATGGGTAAAAAGGTAAACTATTCATTTCTGAAAACCTTTAAGTGTGAAGCTTTTGCCCATGTTGATATTGAAAATAGAACCAAGATTGAGGCTAAGTCTAAAAAATGTACCTTCATTGGGTATGGAGTAGATGAATTTGGTTATCGATTATGGGATTATGAAAATCATAAAATCATTAGGAGCAGAGATGTTATATTCAATGAGAAGGTCATGTATAAGGATCAACTATAGGAAAAGAAGCATGAACAAGCCAAAAAGGAATATGTGGTGTTGGATGAGATTCTAGAAAATAAAATGCCAGTGGTACCTGATGTTCAGTAACAAAAAGTTAACCCATAGACTCCTGCAAGTGTTAGATGTTCTACAAGGATAACTAGACTTCTAGAAAGATTTTCTCCTTCGTTATATTATATATTATTAACTGATTTTGGTGAACTTGAAGGTTATGAAGAAGCAATGCAAGTAGATGCCAAAAAGTAGTGAGAGCTAGGAGTGAAAGAGGAAATGGATTCCTTGCTACAGAATTATACTTGGGACTTAGTCCAATCGCGTGCAGGTAAAAGACCATTGCCAAATAAATGGGTTTACAGGTTGAAGGAAGAAGATGGAGGCAAGAAAAGATATAAGGATAGACTCGTGGTAAAAGGTTTTGCACAAAAAAAGGTATAGATTTTGATGAAATATTTTCTTCGGTTGTAAAGATGACTTCTATTAGAACTATTCTAAGTCTTGTGGCTATGGAAGACTTGCATCTTGAACAACTAGATGTGAAAACAACATTTCTCCATGGGGATTTGGAAGAGGAATATACATGCAACAACCACAGGGATATGAGGTCAAGGGAAAGGAAGAATTTGTGTGCAAGTTAAAGAAGAGTTTGTATGGCTTGAAGCAAGCACCTCGACAATGGTATTTGAAATTTGATAGTTTTATGGCTAAACAAGTTTACAAAAGATGTCATTCTGATTATTGTGTTTATTCTAAGAAATTGGGTAATGGAAACTATATTATCTTGTTGCTTTATGTTGATGACATGCTTGTTGTCGGGTCTAACATGCAACATATTAATGAACTTAAGAAAAAATTAGGAAATTCATTTCCTATGAAGGATTTGGGTGCAACAAAACAAATCCTTGGTATGAGGATCACACAAAATAGGACAAACAAAAAATATTTTTGTCTTAAAGTGAGTATGTAGAGAAGCTATTGAAAAGGTTTAACATGTTGAATGCAAAAGCAGTTGGTACACCTTTTCCTAGTCATTGTAAGTTGACTAAGGAAATGTGTCCAAAGACACAAGAGGAGGAAGACAAAATGTCTAAGATACCATATGCATCAATAGTTGGTAGCTTGATGTATGCAATGGTATGCACAAGGCTAGATATTACACATGTAGTGGGAGTTGTGAGCAAGTATATGAGAAATCTAGGAATGGAACATTGGAATGCGGTAAAATGGATTCTCCGATATTTAAGAGGCACTACTTCAAAGAAACTATGTTTTGGAGGAACAAATTATGCTCTAAAAGTATATGTTGACTTTGATTTGGTGGGTGATATTGATAGCATGAGGAGTACTACAAGGTATGTTTTTACTATAGGAGGTACTGCAGTCAGTTGGATTACAAGACTACAAAAGGTTGTTGCACTTTCAACCACTGAAGCTAAGTATGTTGTTGCTATGGAAGCTAGCATGGAGAAGATTTGGTTACAACGTTTTCTGGAGGAATTGGGAAAACAACAACAAGATAGCCCTTTGTACACTGATAGCTAGAGTGCCATTCATCTTGCTAAGAACTTAGCTCTGCATTCACAAACTAAGCACATACAACTCAGATACCACTTCATCCAGTCAATTTTGGAGGATGGACAATTAAAGCTGGAGAAAATTCACACAAGCGAGAATCCTGCAAATATGTTCACAAAAGTAGTTACACGAGAGAAACTAATTTCCTCATTAGTTTCCATTGGCCTTCATGAATGATAATGGTGGACATAAGAAACCAACTAGACTTGTAATCTAGTGGGAGCTGCTAGTGGAGTAGTGTCATCCAGGATTAGTCTTCAAGTGGGAGATTGTTGGTATGTGGTGACTGATCATGCAAATATTGTACACTCATAACGTATCAATGGGGTTCGGTGCATCACCCCATTTTTTTTGTTAACATGTCAAGGTTTTCCCACTGACACATTAAGGTTTTTTTCCCATTGACACGTCAAGGTTTTCCCATTAACACGTCAAATGAAAAATGACCTTGTAAAACCCTAATTATAGAAGGTTCCAAAAAGCTTGTTATAAGCTACTGGGATGTATGTTGCGATAGTGTGTTTTTAAGATTGTAATCTATTTTGCACTGGATAATAAAATCATTGGATGACTGAGTTTCTATGGATGTAGCCCATATTGGGTGAACCACGTTAAATTCTGTGTTGTTTCTAGGTTATTAATTTGCATATAATTGTTAATGTTTATTGCTCGAATCTGCCTAAACCTTAACATGACCTTAAGTGTTAACTTAGGTTAATTAAGTGAGTGCAACCACTTAAGCAAAAATCAACCTAAATTAAATGATGATAGCTAAGGTTGATAAATTTAATAATTTGTAATGGTTATTGTAGGAGTGAATGCAATAGATGGGTGTACTTAGCTATATGATCAAATAACGATTATCTCTAGAGAATATTTTGGAATCAAACTAGTAAATGTTCTAGGAATTGTATTATCTCTATTAGATGAATGTATTAGATTATGTTGTAGGCCTATGTTTTGTTTGGGGTCAAGTTTGACTACTTGGGTTAGATCTATAACCATATACTTGTTCATTGCCTTTGGATTTCACTCTATATAATGCACAATTCTACGAGCTATAACTCACTAGATTAACCTTCGTTTGCTTTACTATATTTGTTGATGTGAGGGATGATGGTATCTAAAAATATTTGAGCCCGCTATCATTTTGTTGCAATGAGACAAGTTCTTTTAGGTTAACTCCTAGAGATGTATACAAAATTTTGAAGATAGTAGGGGCCCTAAAATAATTATATGGAGATTCTTCACTCCTTTTAGTGCACTAAATCCTAATATTTCACTATCCTTGGATGAGAGAGAATGCACGAGAGATGAGAGATTATTAGTGATCCTCGAAGGCATTGAATATATTCGAATACTAGCATATATCATCAAATTTTATAAAACATGTGTTTAGTTGGACCAACACATGAAAATTAAGGGGGTTTATGGGTCAAATTTGAATTTTAAAAAGGAAAGGAAAAATGACCTTGGTAATGAAACAATTAGATATAGGTGGTTAATCAACTATTATATGGAGGGAATGCATGAATAAATGTAATAAAAATGTGAATGAGGTAGATGTATTGAAGTATGTGCATATAAGGATAAGGTGAGGGTTAAAGGCATAGGGATATATGTGTATATGGATAGGTAAAGGCCAAGGGAATGAGTCCAACTTTGCACAAGATTACACCATTTGTCATATTTAAAAACAAATCATAGCTAGGAAAAACTATAATTGAGGGGAATTACACTTAAACCAAACAATATAACTCCTCTATAGTTCATTGCATATAGACCATCTACCTATATAATAAGCATTTTATGCCAAGAGGTGTTCTATGTTCATAGTGGGTGTGGAAGTGAGAGCTCATGTACATAAAAATAAAAAATAAACATTGCTCCTATGTTTTTAGATTTTATCCTATTAACTTATCATTAATAAATTGCAACCGATGATTTAAACATTTCTTTTCCACAATTTTTTAAACTATTTTGACCTATTTTTCATGGGTCAAGTGATTTTTTCACTTAGCACACAATTTTTTTTTACAAAATAAATTGTTTTTCAATTACTTTTTGAGATTTTCAAAAATTTATAACTTTATATTGATATTTTGAAAAAAAGTATCTCTTTATAAAAAATAAATTCTAAAACTAAAATATGTTCTTTTATAATGATAAAAATTAAAATATTTCTTAAATTATATAAAATTAAAATTAAAATATGTTTTGTTTTAATTAAAAAATTAGCATTTAAGATTAGGATTATGGTTAAAACTTTTTAATTAAAAACCATAAGCGTAATCTTAAATATTTTTTATTAAATGTTTAGAGTTAAATTTAAGATATTTTTTTTACATAGATTTTGTTAATTATCTAAGTCTCTTCTCCAAATTTTTAAATAGAATACTTAAAACTGATATATATGTATACCACTCACACTCCTAAATTAATTGCTTTAACATATATATTCAATTAAAAATACTCTGAACCTCTTACCAGGGAATCTTTTACTTGGGCTTCCAAGGAATACGAAAAATATTCCCATTTCAGGACGGCTAGAACGTGGGTATTATTCCATTATCGTTTGTGAAATGCGTACAAAACACATATTTTTGTTGTTTTCCTTGATAAGACTTTACTGATGCCAAGTACGTAAGCACATTGGTCATCCACCAACTCCAAATAACTTCATGAGGCTTCTCATGGTCACTATACAACGCCACAAGCCGAGTTTGTACTGCAACGGCATTTCTGTATCAGGTATGCTCCTTAGATTATGGTTTCTGAATAGCTTTTCTATTGTTTGGGAAATCTTAGATGAAAGATGTGAGTAATTTTAAGGTGGAATCATTTTTAACATTCTGAGTAGTGTTGGATAAGTTTAGTTGGGTCACGTTCTGTAACATTTTACCTTGAAACATAGTTCATCAACTCAATGGGTTGTTGTTCAATTGGTGTGTATGGTGGTGTTAAAAGGCATTGAAAAATCAGTTGCCAAAGTTAGAATGTAGAAATTTGTGACAGGTGGTACACTGATTGACATAAAGATGATATCTACCACTTACCCACAAATAGATGCTCTAAAAACTAGGTGACTTGAAATATAGCTCATAAACATAATGGGTTGTAGTTTAAGTGGTGTGTATGGGGGTGTTAAGATACTGAAAAACCATTCTCTAAGATTGAAGGTAGAAGTTTCTCTCAGGAGTGATATGTTGATTGATAATGAGTTGATATCTACCCATTGCTGGACAAGCAAATGCCCTAAGAATTAGCTGTAATCAATGGTTGCAGTTAAACCTATTTGTGATTCAGAGTTCACCAAAAAATATGGTTCTTCATAATGGATTATAATATTTGCAAGAATTTTGTTCATGCTAAAGTCTTGTCAGAGTGTCCCTTTAGGGGAATTTAAACTTAGGTTTCTTGCTTGCATAACCCTTCACCATTACACCACACTGCTTTGGAAAGTGTGTTGACAGTATTTTACCGACTTGATATAAACAGAATTGTACATAGTGCAAGTTAAATTACTGAAGTACCACTTCATTTCTTGTCTATACATGGTAGCAATGATTGTCATTCCCTTCTCCTTCAGGGAAACCTTAACAGAGTAGCCAAACTCATGATCCGGTACACTATCCCGGTGTACTTGGGCTTTAAACACACCTAGTTGGAAGTTTAAAGTTGCCAGGAAAATCTAGTGTAGGAACAAAGGTGCCTCCCCTGTACTCACAAATAGCAACCAGATATATATACACTCTCACATTTACTACCATAACCTGGTGTAGAGTAATGTCACACACTCCCATGTCTCTGGTAGGTTACAATCAATTGTTAAAATAGTGGGATAGAATTTCAACATTTATATTCATGCCTTTTTTAATCTTTGTTGAAATAAAATGAATGTATATATGAGTTCCTGGAAGGGTTAACTGTAGATTTCTGGCATATTGAGTAGAGGCTTGCATATCCAGGTATGACACCCCTGTTACCGTCTAAGAAAATCTTAACATCAAAATGCAGTCCCCAAAAACCCCTATTTAGATCTATATAAGGAGGTTTATCCTCCAATTATAAGTTCAACAAGATCCATGAGATCTTTTTTTGTTTGTGTCTTCAATAATGAAGTGAATGGTGTTGATTTCATTTTCAACACAATATTTTTGCATGGCAAATCGCAATATGTATATAATGTATGTTAGGAATGGTTTGATTCATGGATTCAAGTGATCAATCTAAGCTTGAAGATCTGTTTATCAAAGCCTAGAAGTGAGAGAGAACTAAGTATTAGGTCCTGTGACTACATTCTGAGTGTATCAGACCTGTTGCAGCAGTATATCAGACCTAATACAGACTTCATTGGGTCATATTTATGAGGTATACTTGCTAATGCATTGCTGGGGTAACTTGTCTTCAAAGTTGGGGTTCTTTTGGGGGGTGTTTGTCTCATATTTCTATCCTATTTGCAGTCAAACAGCAGAGTTGTAAATGTTTGGCATCATATTTTGAGAACTCTTATTGTAACACTGAATGGTCGTACCATCAATGACTTGTTCTTGTTTGATTTGCTACTTACCCCGGTACATAAGTGGTTTATTGGCTTACCCCACTAAATAAGTGGTCATTGTACTTACCCTACTGAATAAGTGGTCTCTGGCACTTTGCTCACCACTGAAAAGTGGTAGAGCTGGTTTACTTTTCATTATTATATTCACCTACCCGCTGCATAAGTGAATGTGCTCTTCTCACCCCACTAAACAAGTGGTTTACTTTCAGCAATTCAGTTTAATGTAACCCTTACCACCATATGCTCTCATCTTGCCCACATTGGGAACTTGGTGATCAGAAAGTGGCAGGAAATTGCTTGCTTACTTTCTATTCTGAAGCTAATGTGTTAAATTTCAAAAAAATTAAGAGTGGTTATTACATGGGCTTTCCTTTTTAATAGCTCCCCAAAATATTATTTTAAACTTGAACCTTGGATCTGTTCCTCTTAACTGACATAAAGTATCTAGAACTCTTCCACTTAAAACTATCTTTAGCTTTATAAAGCTCTACATGTATACCATCACCTCCAGGGGGTAATTAGACTTTATTTTGTTAACTTTTAATTGCAAAATTTGATTAGTTGAAACTTGAATGTAATATCCTATTCCAAAAACTCGGATAAAAAGAGACAAAGATCATGAGGAATGGATTTAACATGTGTACTTTCCAAATCGACAACTGTTTCATCTTGATACTCATTGTAGGCAATTTCTTCTCATGTATTCTTGGTCCTTAACATTCAAAAAAATATCTCATACCTTTATCTTCTTCACTGAACCAAGCTATTTTGGATTTGACTGAATCTTATGCTAACTTCCTCCTTAAGCCTAATACCTATATCTAGAATAACTAAGAAGTATTGTTTTGAATCTTTGTTTACTGCTCTGTCTGAGAAAGTGAATACATGAATTAATATTTAATAACAGATATGACAATGCATCGGATACATGATTAAAGTATATCTTTATTCGCACATGAAATTATTATAGAAGAAGACCAAAGATGGTCAGCCAAGGATCAAAGTTGATTTGACTAGATCATACTTTCCTTGATGATACACAATCTATTTAAAAGACCTAACAGTTGCCAAGAGGAACACAACCGTCATCCAACCGACGCTTATAACTACCTGAAGTTGACAAACAATTAATACATAGTCGGATAACCAATAGCATCGAAACATAATAATAGACATTGTACACTGACTACAATCTTAACTTCTAATTTGGGCATTCCCTGTTTCTTAAATGTATTTTTAACAAGAAGCTGCTACTATTAAGTATACTTTAGAGTTTTTAAAAGGCTTAGAAAGATTTAAGTGGAAGAACCACAAGTTTATCTTTACCTTAAAAATTGCAGTTTGTTTCTTCTGATCAATCCTATCTGACCATAGATAAGCTCTAATCAACTTTTGCAATTAAGGAAAATAAGCATTGTTGAAAAAAAAGCATAAAGAGTAATAAAGAGAGGCAATTTCTGATAGACTTGAAACCTCTGACAATTGCCAAAACATTATCATGTCAGTTATGATGAATGTTCTTGTTCTTTTCAAATCTTAGTTTCATGTGTCTTTGAAAGAAACACCAAGACCGCCAATAGTGGTATGGTGTGATGGTTGAGTTGTTGTGTTGTTATTCTTGCCATCAAGGTTCAAACCCCATTGGGGTGTAATTGTTGAAAATTTACATTAGGGATGAGGTCCCCCTTTGTGACCTCACTGGTTCATAGCTCCTAGTCAAAAGTGTTTACCGCTATTTTAAAAAAGAAAAGAAAAGAAACACCAAGACCAAAGGAATTCTGAGCTACCTAAATTTTTTCCTTTTAACTATGTCACGTACACTCCTCACTAACAAGTAATTGAAGGGGGGGCTTAATTCAACCTAAAACATGTAATTCTTGAAAGCCTATTTTGGAACCAAAAGTTGAATAATGAATACATCTAAGTAAACTTTAAATAGGAATTTCATTTCATTTTGGAAAGAAAGCTGTGATAGCTGCAAATTGAATCGTCATCATGAGGTTTGTCTTAAAGTAATTTGAGGCTTTCAGAAAAGGATTAGGAGAGGAGTATCTCAAAAGGTAATGAATAGCCTTCCCAGCTAGAGCAAAAAAAGAGGGGGCAAGAGAATGTCCTTGCCTAATTTAATTTCACAAGGTAAAAGACTATAAGCAGTGCTCCACAGGGACTCGTTCCCTGCACTAGTACCCCCGTCCCCATCCCAGAAACGTTTCGGGGACTCGGGGACTCCTCAGAAACTTCCACCCGTTGTTGCATCTGATGGTGACTCAAACTTGAACTTGAGCTCCAATTTTGATACTAACTTGCCAGTTGCATCTGCTGATTAGGGACAGCCATATATTTTTTATATTTTTGTCATTATATAGTTGAAACTTGGAGCCCTTGGGCATTTTGTTATAATTCTTATTTAATATGTATGCACATTGACATTGAAAGCATTTGAATTTTGTTAATTTGTTTGTCGATTCTCATGTGAAATATCAATTCAAGTCTAATGTTATGTATTAATCTTCTACAATGTCTATGATGAATGCTTTATCAATGTTATGATATGAATATTTGAGATTTCTCTATACTTTTAAAATTTCCCTATTTTTTTATCAGTCGTCCCCTATCGTCCCCTAAAAAATGGCCCAAAAGTACCCCCGTACCAAAAACTTGTCCCATCATCCCCTACCGTCCCCATCCCTGAAACTCCGTGGAGCATAGACTGTAAGTGAACCGTTAACCTCAAAGTTTAGCAGAAGCATTCTTAAAAAGCACACATCTTATGAATTTTAGACCAAAATGATGTAATCTTAGTTTCAGTTTCAACTCTAGAAATAGCCACTCAATTATAGTATGAGCCTTCTTAAAGTCAATGAAATCTATCAATCCATTCTAACCAAAAGCCTTAGCCCATGCCATAGTTTCCCATTTCATATTCAAGCTATCCAAAATATGCCTATCCTCAGCAAAACCAGCCCAAATGACAAACAACTTGAGACACCATCTCTCTCAATCTCAGCTAAAATTAGATAACCTATTTCAATCATTCAGAAAATATTCTAGCTAAAATCTTGTATGAAACATTTAAAGGTATTACTATCCTCCATTTCCTTACCTGTTGTTTATCACCCTCTTTAGAACTGGCTTAATTTCTCTCTTGTTGCTTTTCAGACCAAGAGTTTCTACTCTTATTGCCACCTTTTTCAATAGAGAAGTCTCCACATGAATTTCTCTTAAGATTTATAGAAGTTTAAGCATGCCATTATCTCCAAGGCCTTTCTTTTTCGAAACACTCAATTGCAAATTTTGCCTTGTTAAGTTTAATATCCTGTTCTAAAGATTGGTAGGATTGATGAAACTTATTAGGAGTATATTTAGCAAATATTCCTCCAAATCTATCCCAATTGACCTTGATGCTTTTTGGGAGCAATTTCTTCTCTTCTATTGATTATTCTTGGCTGGTAACATTCAAAGGCATATTCTGTACCTTTATCCTCCTCATTGAAGCAAGAAATTTACCCTTCACTCTAGCACCTAACCATCCATATTGTTGATGCATTCTACCATCATCCTTAAGCTTGGTACTGTCGTTTCTATAACTAAGAAGAAATATTTTGAATCATAGCATCTGCTTCTAATTTGGACAGCTTCTCCCATTCTTTATGTTTAAAAAAAAGCTGCCTCCATTTTAACAGCTCGAGGAGCTCCTAACTCAACTCAAGAATGCATCCACTACTCTATCACAAATTTATGACCAGAGATACTTATAGTAAGTTTGTTGTGTACCTAATAACAATGGCTATGGTTTTAGCTTGCAGCCTTACCCCTCATCTTTAGTTATTATTCAAGACTCAAGTAACATCATTTCCACCTAAGTATACGAAGAGTTAGCTCATGATTTTTGCATGGGTTAATTAGAGTTTTCTATGCAAATCCCTAAAAGATGTATATCAAGCATAGTTGTGAATGAGATACAAAAGTCCACCATTGTGTGACTGTTGTAGTGTTACACTTGAATTTGCAATTGTAGTTCATCTTGGGTAAGCAAGTGCTTCCCATCTTGCATATTGTTCAGTGTCCAATATTTTTCTACATTCCTTTTCATAATTTATTTAAGAACCCAAAAAGTGGTATCAGAGCTTCACTTTATTTTTTTCACTATTGTTACTAGCATGCCAAGGGGTGTGTACCCACAAAGCAACTCAAAGTTCCTGATGAAGGACAAGTTGAAGGGTCTATCCGCTAAGCTTTTTGCAGAGGTTAGAGATTCAATCCTTAGGGAAATGACCAAGTGAGCTATAAGCCTATATCTAAAGCATTTGAACTACCTAAGCACCATTTTGGAGATGATGAGGATAATGTCAACCCCTAGGGTGATATTGATCTTGTTTCCCCATATGGTGAAGACGAAGAAGCAAGGAGCTCAAAATGAACCTTCTTTAACCTACAAATGAAGATTTCAAAATATGACTTTCAAGGTTTAGGGGAAGTCCATACATGGCTGAGTAATTAGATTGCCTAAAAGGTCTATACATGGCAGGGGTAATTAGGTTGGCCTTTAGGGCACATAAAATAAAAAGGCAAGATAATAAGTTAGATTTGTCCTTACAATATTTGGATGGTGCTGCCCACATGTGGAGAGAGAGAACAGTTTTTACAAACCCCAGGCAACTTTGCTGATAGTATAACTAAGAGAGAAGATGATAACTGGGATGAGCTGTATAATACTCACTTGATGGACTTATTTTAGAAAGATATGTCACACAAAAAAATTCAAGTCTTGGAATCCAAATCCAACTTATCATCAAATCTGGTGCGGAAGGTCTACATTTCCAATATGAAAGCCGACTTTTGAACAAAAGTAAAACTATTTGAACTAACTCTTTGGAAAGAGATATTATTGTTGCTAGAGCCTAGAAGGGATGAAAAAAAATTTCATTTCCTTAGGAGGGGTGTATTAGTATTTTCTAAGAAACATTTTTCCTTTGGAAAGAGGGGTAGGGAACAAGGAAAATCTGAGCCGACTTTTGAACAAAAGTAAGACTATTTGAACTGACTCTTTGGAAAGAGATATTATTGTTGCTAGAGCCTAGAAGGGATGAAAAACATTCTTATTTCCTTAGGAGGGGTGTATTAGTATTTTCTAAGAAACATTTTTCCTTTGGAAAGAGGGGTAGGGAACAAGGAAAATCTGAGTCCTCATTTTTAAAACCTCTACTCATTAGTCAAACCCAACTCTTAATGTTTCTATTACAAACCCTTGTTGTAATACATGGCTGAAGATATGTGCCCTTTTGAGTTCTAGTTTGAGCCCCTTATTGACAAAATCCTAGTGCAACATGTTGAGAATGAAATTGAAGACCATTCTGCACCTATGGTAGAGATGGGGGAATTCTCAACATCTCTGGCATAAATGGTTCATTTAGATTGTGTTGATGCCTTCAAATTTTTTAACCCATATTAAAGAGAATAGGGGTTTGGTCATGGTAGATTTAGGAATCACCCTAATTGTAGTTGACAAAAACATATCGATAAGTTGGACCTTCATGTGGATCCCAGGTCACCAAAATATTCAATGCTTGGATGTGGTGGATAACGTGGAGCCAACAATGAGTAGCTATACTCTCAAAGAAACAAATTATTTGGTAGATGTTTTAGGTGTATAATGGTTGTAGTCATTTGGGACATTTTCCAAAAACCATCAAGAGAGGTTCCTTGCATTCAAGCAAAGGGACCATGAGTAAACTATGAAGTCCTTACTGTCAAAAGAGATCAAGACAATTTCAATCAGATTGAAATCTTGAAGAAAGAGTATTTTGGCTTCATGGACCAACTATATTGCATGGATGTTGGCCTTTTTAGCCTCCAAGAACAATTTTTCTATGTAACTTGGGGACATGTCCCTGATTGAATTAGGGGCGTCCTTGATAGGAAATGTTTTGTGGATGCGAGGACACCTTAGAAACATCCCCACACCATCCTCAAAATTCACCAAAAAACGGAAACATCCTTGGTATGACCAACAAAAAATCAGAAATGCTAGGGGACGGCTAGGGGACATCTAGATGTCCCTTGTTTTTAATCGCTTCTACTTTGACATATTTACAAAGTAAAGATAAGTAACAAAATTACAAAACATAATATAAATTAATACAACCATATTTAAGAAGATATAGCTTTATTCTCGTTCATTCAATATGCAAAGTATAAAGGAATAACATAGCATTGATCCCCGACTATGAACAAAAAGTACATATAAATAGTAGACCGATGTTGGTTAATACTACCAACTCTCGGTAACTACTAACCGACTATAACAACTGTCGAAGACTAACACATAATTACAAAACACAATTATTTATTTATTTATTTATTACCTAGCCAACTAAAACATTCACTTGACTTTCAGCTGAATACATCAGCCCCCCAAAAAAGAAAGTTGTCTTCCAAATGACACAACAACAAAATTGGGGATTGAACATACAACAAAAAATTATCACTAAGAAGAGGGAGGATGAGAAGACATCCTTGGATGTACTAAGGACGTGGGTGTGGATGTTGTTGAGTGTTGTTGGAAAAGATGCTAGAGCCTTTGGTTAGCCACCAATTCCAGCTATCAGGCGGTTTTGACCATGTGAACAGTTTTCTGTCAGTTGTTTCTTTTTCTTCTCCAACTCCTGTAGCTTAGTCGTCATCTTCTCTGCCTTCTGCACCTTCACTTGTAGCTCTTCGTCCCTCTCGGCTAGCTAAGCATCTCTCTTAGCCAATTGTCTATCTCTCTCCACTGCCATTTGCTCTAGAGCTGTGGCTCAAGCACGCTTTGCCACTGTCGCTTGAGCCAATTGCTGCTGAGACTTCCGAATATGATTGGACAACTATCCTTAGATAGTCTTAGCCTGTGCGAGGGCTTGATCTCTCGACTACGCGGCCTCCTCAATGGAAGTCATATGTCGATGCAATCTAAGAAAGACATCTCGGTAGTAGAGCTCCATCTTGTGAAGATATGAGAGAACTCTGTTGTGCCTCGCTCTAGCTGTAGGTCTTGGAGGATGCCAGGCCACCAACATCTCGATTGTCTCCACTCTCGGCCACCCATGTGAGATGAAGCATCTGAAAAATTCTCCCTCGCATCCAGTCTACATAAACATTAGGATCCTCTCTGCCTCCTATGCAACCAACGGATCATGGCCAATATCCAGCTGTCGAGATATCTCACCTTGGCCATGGATTGGAGCTCTCCAAGGTACCATTGTACTGTGTTGATGGGGTCATATGCATCTAGTCGACCAATCTCAATGAATACCCCATCGGACTCAGCCTCACACAACTCCTCTTCCTTCTCTCCTTGCTCAACCGAATGTGGTTGTGGATTTGTTTCTGGCAATGGTAGAGCTGGCCATGAGGGCTCTAAAGGGCTCGTTTGAGTGTCAACTGCCATGTCGGTCGACTCTTGCTTGTGGTGTCTCTACGCCTTCGGTCAATAATCTTGGTAACTCTGATGGAGGGGAATTTGCTGGTGCCCCCATCAAACCAAGCGAGTCATCAATTCCTGTATCCACTTTAGTGTCTTCAGCTGAAGGTGGCATTGTTGGTAGTGGTGTTGATAGTGGTGTCGCTACTGGTGCTATAGTAGATGGAGCAACAACTTCTGTAGGTACTAGTATCGTTGTTGGTTGCACGAGGATGGTTGGTTGTACTGTGATAACTAGTTGTATGGGGATGGCCTCCTCAATTTCCTCCTAATAGTTTTCCTCTCCTATGAGTGAGACCTCCTCCGTACTCATCTCTATGGAGGAAGATAGCTCCATGGCCTCGTAGTCATCTCCACTTGGCAAAGTAGGCAAAGTATCTCTCTTCTTTCTCTTTGACGGTAGTGCCACTAATTGAGGTGTCTCCTCCTCTGTTGTTTGCACACCCAAGTTTTCCCAAAAAAACACAATTGACTAGGACACATCTAGTTGTCCTATGGGCTGAAATCTTCCCCACTTATTAGAGGGTACTTGCATGTAAATGGTGTCTATTAGGAGTTCGATTGCATGTTGTGTCATGTAGAATGCTTTGTGCTTCAAGCATAAGAACTCTCGTATCCTCTCAAAGAGTACACTTTCCCAATTATACATCCTCCCTATACTCAATTTGACCATGAGGGTAATCATCCACACTCCAATATCTGATGCTCTGCTAGCTCCCGTGAGTTTGCACTTGATCAAGTCGAGGACACATTTCCACTAAGGAGTGGCTAGGAAGTTTTTCCTCAGAATTTTGTTACCCACACTCCAGATACTATCCTTCTCCTGCTAAGTGAGATTTGAACGACATACTCTCTCTAGGAGTGACTCCTTTTGTTGTCGTGACATCTTCCCCGTTGGTTTGGCTACTAATGCTCCTCTTGAAGGTATTCCAAAAACCCTGGTGAATTTTTCCAATGAGAAGGATATCGTGACTGGGCATCCTCTGTAATCAATCATCGACTTGTGAACATGTTGGTTGTACTGTACTATCATCTAGCATAAGTAAGGCTCAAAATCCCTCGAATTGAAGAATGGCAGATGAGCGACCTTGTCAACCTATATTCGTTGAAGTACTTCTTTGAGAATATGATCATCCTGTGCTCCCAGCCACCATGATCGACACTCATTGCTATTGATACTCTCCAAAGTGATGGTTTCAGCTGTGATAGTGTCATCATCCTTCCCCCTCGCCATTTTCCCTGATGCAATGCAAGGTCTGAAAGGTGTTGGCCGATTCCCTCTACTATTGTTGGCAGCCATGTATGCAATCACTGTTTGGAAATCTGATACTCTCAAACATGGATCAAATAGATAATGTGATTTTGTTAAATGATTCCAATAACTGTTGACCCTTATGCAGCTGTGAGTTTGCCAACCCTTTGCTTGACAGTGCCTATCTCTTGCTGGTTTCAACTGTAGGGTGTACAACCTCAATTTTCTTCTCTGTGGCTGTTGTATTGATAATCCTTGTATCCTCCAATGTCTACAATGTAGGGTCTGTACCCTTCGTATGAACTATAGCCTTCGTATGATCTATACCCTCCAATGCTTTTGTAGTCTGCAACATACAATTTGTACCTTCATACGATATGTACCCTCCAACTGTATGAAATTGATGGCACTAATCCGTACTGTATTCTTAGTCATACATTGTACGGTGTCACTATCCTTGCCCCTTATGCTGCTCTATAACTGTATGATGCATTTGTTTGGTCTTGTTTGAAATTGTCGTACGATACCTGGTCTATTTTTGGTTGCCATACGTTCTAGGTACCCCCCTCATGCTGTACTATCTCCTCTTGATGTTGTATGGTTGCCTTCTGTTGTGCGATTTTGTCCTTGTGCCATATGATCTTTCTTCTACATTGAAAACTCACCTATTGTTGTACGATTATGCCCACCCTTCTCTGTACAATGGTGCTTAGTGATTTGCTTAGGCCGTATGAGGTTAGTTGTATGGTGTACTACAGTCGTATGGTACAAGTTTCTGCTCTTCACCGTACTATGCCTTCTTCTCCCCTGTGTGCTCCTCTCTGAATTTGCACAGGTATTGTGACTTGAATTTTACTTTTATTTTTTTCCTTTGGCAGTGCTTTAATATTTTTTAACTTTGCCACTTTAATTTTTTTCCTTTTTATAATTACCCCTTGGAATACTTTAATATGCCTCCATTTTAATTTTTTAATACTTTCCAATTCCACTTTAATATTTTTTCCTTTCTAACTTTTAAATTTTTTGCTCTTTTCAATTTCGAGAACTTTAATAGTTTCTAACTCTGCCAATTTTTAATTTTTTTCTTTTTATTCTTTCTTCGCCATTAAATTTTCTTTTTTAGCCTTTTATTTCCTCATGTCTTTTTATTTTCACCTTCGATGCTTTCAGTACTAGGTCTTGTTATGACCTTTTCACACATCGCCCCATTGCAAATGGGGACCCCCCTAATTTTTTGCTTTGTTCGGGTCTTTTGGCTTTGCTTTTGGGTCGTCTTGTTGTTGTCTCTCTTTCTTCTGTCTGTCTTTCTGGGGATGTGCCCGCCTGAATTAAAATTTTGGCTAAGTTTGTAGATTTAGGGTTTGCTTTCTTCACGTCAGTTTGAGGTCAAATCAAGTTTGGCTATTGAAATTGAGATTAACATTGTTGTCAGATGGCTTCCAACAGTTCCCCAACATAATTTCAATGAATTTCGACAACTTACTTTTTTTAGTAAGTACCAGATTTGGGGCATTTTCTCAGCATTGTTGAAATTCTCTCTGCCACACTGCATCCAAGACATGTCAAACTGTTTATCTGCAAATTTTGAGCTGAAACGGACAACTTTCTATTTTTAGCAAGTTCACCTTTGGGGGAAGATTTTAGGGTTTGCATGCGAAGTTTTTCAGTGCATGTCTAGAGATTCTTTCTGGGTTTTTCGAAAGCTTCGTAGTGATATAGCATGTAAGGTGAAATGATGACTTTCAATGATTCATGCTTCAGAGGCTATTTTTAGGGTTTGCATGCAAGATTTCTCAATGCATGTCTGCATAATCTTTCTGGGTTTTCTGAGAGCTTCGCAACGAGGTAACATGCAAATAGAGTTGATCACTTTTCAGAAACTTGCTATTTTTAGCCAGTGCTCGCATGTTGATCATTTTTCTAGGTTTTTCTGGGTTTATTGAGATCTCTCGGGCAGTGTGACATGCAAACTCATCCAACAGTTGATTGGTCACTTTTTCAAACACTTACTATTTTTAGCAAGATCACTCTAGCAGCTGCCCAGCACATTAGTATCACAAACAAAAGTGCAACAGAAATAGAGTCAAACGAAGGTCATTTGATAGACATGCAAGTCAAATTAGGGTTTCGAGCTTCGGGACCCAAAATTAGGGGTAAAATGCCAGAATTTTCAAAAACTGGTGTATCCCACTGCAATCAGTATCTTTCAAGCTATCCACCGATAAAATTTGAAGGCAATCAGAGCACTTACTATTTATACTAAGACGTTCCAGAAATAGGCTATAAATAGTAAGTCAGCAGCAAGCACCAATGTGAACGGGCAAGTCTACCGATGAGGACCCCATGGTTCAAATTTCAAGATAAACGGAGTTGTGGAGGTCTCGAAATCAAGCAGTCGCTATAAATAGTAAACCACCTCCAGAAACAGGCTATAAATAGCAGGTCAGCGCAAGGCATCAGTATGAACAAGTCAAACAGGTGATGAAGACCCCATGGAGCGAATTTCAGATCAAACAAAGTTGCAGAGGTTCGAAAATCAAGCATTTACTATTTTTAGCATGTCCATGTAGAGGAATTAGGGTTTCTTAAAAGGTAGGGCAAAACAAAGCGGTCACACAAAAGCAACATCCAGTCGCAATCAACATCCTTAAGGCAATTAGCACACGAAGTTTGAGCTCATTCTGAGCAGTTACTATTTTTAGTATGTTGCTAAAAATAGCAAGTACATGCAGGCATCAGGCGCCAATAGCTCAATCACGTCATGAGGTTCGAGGTAAAGCGAAAATCCAGCCTTCCGGAGCTAGAAATCAGCTTGAAATGCAAAAGTTGCAAAACTTTCAAAAAATAGCAAGTTAGGGCAAGCTGAGGGCATCATGAACAATTTTCCCTAAGTTAGACAAAAAGCTGGAAAATTTATCTAAGTTTAGAAAAATGGAAGCTTGACACCCTCAAATCTGCTCCAGAAGCTTGAAGAGCCATGAAAATTCACTAAGTCTAAGAAATTTGAAGTCCAACATGCCAAATGCGCCTTAGCTACTTGAGGATGGCTGAAAATTCTTCTAAGTACTTGAAATTGGAAGTAGACATGGTGAAATGCGCCCTTGAAGCTGAAGATTGATGGAAAATTTTCAAAGTTATCAAAATTTGAAGCAGGAACCTCCATATGCGTCCTTGGAAAGAAAGACACTTGAAATTTTACTAAGTATGGCAAATTTGAAGCTCCCTACTCCATATGCGCCCTTGCAAGCTTGAAGGGAGTTGAAAATTTCTATAAGTATGTAAAACTTGAAGTAGACCCCCTTGTATGCGCCTTTGACTTGGAGGAAACCTTGAAATGTTCCAAGTGTTGTGAATTTGAAGCTTAACACTCCATATGCGCCCAAGAACTTGAGGAGGGGTAAGAAAGTTTCTAAGTCTTGAAAACTTGAAGCTCACCCATGGAAATGCACCCTTGGAAGGTTGGAAGGCTGAAAAATATTCTAAGTATTTTAAACTTGAAGTATGACCCTCCATATGTGCCTCAGGAGAGGAGAGGGTGATTAAAATATTCTAAGGCATGAAAATTTGAAGGAGGCAACCCTATATGCGCCCAACTTTGGAGGAAGAGTTAGAATTTTTCTAAGTGTCCAAAACTTGAAGTGTGACCCTCTATATGCGCCTTGATCTTGAGGAGAGGTAGGAAAATGTCTAAGGCATTTAAACTTGAAGCTTGCCCCCTTATATGCGCCTTAACATGAAGATGGATGAGAAATTTAGCTAAGTGTTGCAAACTTGAGGCTTGACCTCCTGTATGCGCCCTTGAAGAGGAAGTCCATAAAAATTTGTCTAAGGCACCCAAATTGAAAGTAAAGGTGGTGAAATGCACCTTAACCCAAGGAGAGGTGTTGGGAATGTTTCTAAGTGTCATAAATTGGAAGGAGGACCTATAAAATGCACCTTGACTTGGAGGGAAAAGTTTAAAAAATTTCTAAGTATTGGAAACTAAAAGCTTGAACGGTCATATGCGCCTAAGAGTTGAAGAAGAAGTTTGAAAATTTTCTAAGTGTGGAAACTTGAAGTAGGCCATGGTAAATGCGCCCAAGCTTGAGTGGAACTTGAAAATTCTTCTAAGACAATAAAACTAGAGGATTGAAGAGGTAAATGCACCTAGCATGACATGGAGGAGTTAGAAAAGTTTCTAAGTACTTGAGATTGAAAGCTCAACACTTCAAATGCGCCCCCCTTGAAGAATGAAGTAAAGAAATGTTTCTAAGGCAAGTAAAGTGAAAGCCCAACTACCTAAATGCGCCTATCTTAAGGAAGATGGAATGTGAGACTCTCACCTCCAAATACGCCCAAGGAGAAGGAAGTTTAAGAAAACGCCTAAGGCATTGAGTATGAGAACATCAAGGGCAATATGCACCATAGGACAAGAGGTGAAATATGCTCGCAAGGAAGATATGAAATTTGTCTAAGGCATGAAGAATTTGAAGATGAAATGAAACTCAAACATCAAGCTTTCAAATTCACCCTCAAGGTGGAGAAATTTCTAAGGTACAAAATCCAAACACAAGGTTGTAAATGTGCCCTTGAAGAGGACCCTGTGAAATGAACACACAAGTCTCTAAATATGCCCAGAAAGCAAAATTTTCCAGAGGAAAATGACGAAGAGATCACTTGGACCTTGGGAGTCAAAGCATGAAAATCAGGTGAGTGAAGTGAATTTATATTATGAAGTGTTCTGATGCTCTTCTCTTTATCTGTTTTGTAGGGTGAATGCCGAGGCCAAAGCACGATGACTTGAAGTGATGAAGCAAGTAATCCAAGATGATATTACAACCCTGTCAGGAGATAAAGTTATGTGTTTCGAGATCCTCCACGAGATCTCAGTTGCACCCAAAACATGAAAGAACAAATCTTGGAAGAAATGGCTAAGTGTTGGAATTTCTTCTCAAAGATCCAATATGCACTCAACTCAGGGAGGTAAATGTCAAGGAAGAAATGATCAAGTCCAAGACAAGAAAATCTTTGAAGAAGGCCCAAGCGTTGGAAACTGACATCATGACAAATTGAAGAACAAAGAAGAGAATTTCTCCTTAAGTGTAAAATACTTCAAGGACCCAAAGGATTTTCTCCAGCGTGCTTCGTACAACTCAAGATGCAGTGGCAGGAAGGAGGAAAATCACCACCAAACAGGTTAAAATGTTACAGCCTTGGAATCAGATCGAGAACATGCCTACCATGCCAATTGAAGCCATGTTGGCCAAATTCATAGAGTTTGCAGTCAGAAGAACAAGAACAATGTGAACACATTTCCAAACAGGAATCTTCTAGAAGGATGGTGGACATTAATGGCTCATTTATTAGCCCAATCTTCTTGGTGGCGGTTTTTAGGGTTAGGGTTTATGTGGCTCAATCTTAGCCCTTCATTGTAATTGAATCTGAGCCATCCATTGGACTGGGCCAGCTATAAAAGGGGCATCCCCCCCCTCATTTGTACCTCAATAGAGATTAGAAAATTAGACAGTAGAGATTAGAGTAGAGATAGGAAGATAGAGAGGCAACTTAGAAGTAGCATAGCGTAGATCGATAATGTAGTTTGAAGAAGAAGGAAAGTTTTTCCTTTGAAATCTTTGTAAGAAATTGTTGTGAACACTCTCATAATAAAAAGGGTTTTCATTGACGATGATCTCATCTTTTGTTGTGAGTAGCTAGCAAGGTTTCTTCGTCCTTCCGATCCAAGTAGAATCTTAAAGTTGAATAAGTTTCATTTCATGCACGTAGGTGATAGTTGTGGAATGTGGTGTTTAATTTAAGCAAGCTTCGTTAAATCCATACCACTAGCGGGCTCCCTGATGGTGGGTTCGCCTTGCGTGGTCAACTGGAATATTGCGGACTTAACTTCGATTATGATCTTCATGTTGGCATGCATTGTTGTGACAGTGTTTCCATCGTTGAATTATAATTTGAACATTTCTAGTTAATCCCCTCGAAGATTGCACCGGTTCTATGGAAGCTGTCCAAAGTGAGGCAAAGTGAAATTTGGTTGAGGCTTGTGAAAATTGATCTCCACGTCCCACGCGTAGATTATTCCATAGCATCTTCTATCCCTGCAACCATTTCAATTTAGTACTTTCTGGTTAGTTTAGGAAACAAGAGCTTTATAGAAAAACCTTCTGAGCATTCAAATTCTTTTCTCTGTTGTTGAACAATTTTGTAAGTCCCCTTGAAATACTAGTAAATCACATCGAGCCAACTGAGACTATCCATTGCATGAAGGAACCTTGGAGTTGAATGCATGATCTTTCTAGCAATCTTAGCATGCAGGAGATTTTGTTCAAGAGAGGATAGAGTCGCCATTGGCAACTTTATTCTGTGTTGGTGCGGTCACGAAAAACACATCAACAGGTCCCAATCATTCCCAACCATGATTGTCTTGGGTTTGTCTTCATCCCCCAAGTTCACCTTTTTCATCTTTGGCTCCTCATACTTGATTGACTTGTCCTGTTTGAAATTATGGGTTGGCGTGTTATCTAGTTTTTCTACTCCCTCCTTATATTCCTTGGACTTGGACAAAAATGTCTGACTAGTTGTACCTTTGTCTTCTTCCTCGATCTCCCCAATTTGTAGCATGTTGTACTCGGGGTGAAACACCTTATAGTCTTTCGTTTTCCAATGGAATAGCCCATTGAGAGAACTCATCTCATACTTGAAGCAACTCTTGAGGTCAAGTACCCCTCCGTCGTTAGGTTCCATGAATTTTCTTCCTTTGTCTTCCTCTGATTCTCCTCCTTTGATTTTGTCTCGGAGGATGCCAATTCTTCGCTCACATCTTGATTCTTTAGGTCAATGACGTACTTCCTCCCATTGCTCTCAATGGAGAGTGTGTTTTGTTTTTAGTTATGGTCCACTTTCACTACTACCAGCCAACCTCTCCCGAATAGCGCATTGTACACATTCCTCTATAGTGGGATGACAACAGAGTTCAACAAAAATTGTTGTGTGTTGATTGTCACCTTCTATGCCATCAATATACCAATGGTTTTATTCCATGTTGTTCGGTGCCTACTAGGTGAAATGTTGGTGGCCAAAGAGTTGGTTTACCTAGACACTTCTAGGTCTCCTCCGACAGTATGTTCACTCTTGATCCTCCATCAATGATGGTGTTTGTGACTTTCTTTCCCATGATTTCCATTTGTATGATTGGCTTCCTCTCGATATTCACCATGAGCTGCATCGAGTCAACCCTTTGTTCACCTTCTAGTGGCAACTCTACTGCCATGTCCTTGCTTGGACCTTCTTGTCGAGTTTGGTTGTCATCAACTATGTTTGTAATTGCCACTCTCAATTCTCAGATGCGATGTATGCTATTTTCAATTTTTTTGGTTAATTCATTTTTAGAGTCTCTTTCTCCTTCGTCATTCAATACTATCTATATGAATGGTTGTCTTGGTTTATCGGCAAGGTCTTGGTTTGTTTCTTCAATGATTCTTCTTAATCGTCTTCGTTGTTCCTCTTGTTCCTTTACTCATAGAGATATTCATACTCATTCTTTTGACAATTCCTGACCGCTTGGAATTCGGTTCTTGCCTTTGTTCAACCATATGGGCATTTATTTCCAGGAGTACGTTTGTGAATAGTGTCACATTCTTCCTCCTGTTTGTTTTGTTCTTCGTATCATTGCGGCATTTGTTGTCTTCTTTGTTCTTTGTCTTTGTTGGCTCAAAGATCTTGGAGTATGATGTAGTGACGTGCGATCAATCTCGGTAGTCTGCCAAGAAGGCGATTGACCTCTGGGTTGATAGTCAGATTGTCTGAGATGGCTGCTTGAGGGACCTCTCTCCTAAGAGCTTCCCTCCGTACGTGTTCCTTTAGCGAAATATCCTACAAGTTTATGAGGTCCTCTCTTAATGCATCTTCTCTTTCTTTGTTTGCTTGTACTGACTCTTCGACTGGCTGACCCATTACGGTACCATGATTCTCGTCTATGTGTTGTGTACGAGAATTTGTATTGGAAACAATGCCAAATGCTTACTTGATTCTTCCACTTTGACAGATTTGTAGAGTAAACAAAAGTAACAAAATTACAAAACATAATATAAATTAATAACAACCTTGTTTTAGAAGATATAGCTTTATTCTCGTTCATTCAATATGCAAAGTATACAAGAATAAAACATAACATCGGTCCTGACTATGAGCAATAAGTACATATAAATAGTAGAACGTTGTTGGTTAAGACTACCAACTCTCAATAACTACTAATTGACTATAACAACCGTCAGGGACTAACACATAATTACAAAACACAATTATTTATTTATTTATTACCTATCCAACTAAAACATATCACTTGACTTTTGGCCAACTACACCTTGATCGTCTTAGGGATGGCTAGCCATCCCCTATGGCCCAACCACTTTCCAATTGTTTTTTTCCTCCAAAACACAAAAATAATCAAAAATAAAGGGGTGTGGGGGCTGCTGATTAGGGACATCTGCATATTTCTATATTTTTCATTTTTGTCGTTTTGTAGTTGAAACTTGCAACCTTTGGTAAATTTGACGTAATTTTTATATAATATATATGCACATTGTTAATGAATGCAATTAAATTTTATTTAAACTTCATTTGTTTGTCGCTCTCTATGAAATGAAAATAATAAATATCAATTGAACTCTAATGTTATGTGTTAAGGTTCTATGATGTATATGATGACTGCCTTATCAATGCTATCATATGAATATTTGAAATTTTCTATATTTTTAAAATTTTCCCTATTTTCTTACTAGCCATCCCCTGTCGTCCCCTAAAAATGGCCTCCCTCCCGTCCCTGTCCCCGAAACGCGTCCCCTCGTCCCCTGTTATCCCCATTCTAGAAACTTGGGGTAACATAGCAATTTTTAGGATTTCCAAAGTTGCTTCACAAATACCAAGTTGTTTTTCAAGACCTACTCCCCCAGATATAGGACTTAAGCATATCATTGAGATTGATCCAAAAAGGGGCCTTGTAGTTGTACATCCTTATAGGTGCAGTCATTTCCAAAAATCTAAAATTGAGAGGTTTGTACAAGAATTGCTAGAAATTGGAATCATTATACCTAGCAAAAGTCCCTATGTTGAACTAATGGTCTTATCCAAGAAGAAGGATGAACCCCATCACTTGTGCATTGACTAGAGAATGCTCAATCATATCACCATCAAGAACAAATTTCCAATGCCTAATATTGATGATATATTAGATGAATTGCATGAAATCATATATTTCTCAAAGATTGACACCATTTTAAAGGGACTACTATCAGATTCCAATCCGACTTCAATATCCAGAAAAGATGCATTTCGAACTCATGAGGGGCACTACCATTTTAAAGGGACTCCTCTTGTCCTTTGCAATGCTCCTGCTACATTCTAAGCTTTGCTGAACATGGTCTTCAATAAGTTTTTTTTGCAACTTTGTCCTTATGTTTTTTGATGATATCCTTATTTATAGTTAAAAACAAGTAGAGCATCTTGAGAACTCGAATGTTTGAGTAGTGTTCTTTCAATTTAGCAAGGAAAAAAACTTATGCTGAGGAGTCAAAGTGTGAGTTTGCCAAGTAACATCTGGACTATCTTGGCCATATTATTTCAGTAAGGGGATACACACTGACCCTGTGAAGATCAAGACCATATGTGATTGGCCTACACCTAAGTCTTGAGGAAATTTTGAAGTTTCTTAGGCTTAACAATTTTTTATCGGTGGTTTGTGAGAAACTTCTCTTTAGTAGTCTGAACCTTGATTGACGTTACTGAAAATTATTCTTTTTCTTGGTTGGAAAGGGCATAGGCTTCATTTGAAGAACTTGAAGAGGTCCTTGCCTCAGCTCTTGTTTTAGTAACCTCTCATTTTTCTCAAACATTTGAAATTGAATGCGATTCTTCCAGATTTGGGCTTGGCATGGTATCGTCACAAAGCAATCAACCTATGGCATTTAAAGTATAGAAAGCTGAATGACAAAGAGAAGCACATGTCCACATATAGTAAGGAAATGATGACCATCCTACATGCAGTTGCCAAATGCAATCAATTCCTGTTTGGCAATAAGTTTTTTTTATCAAGATTGACCTTCTTAGTCTGAAACATCTTTTGTCACAAGGAACTCTTATATGGGAGCAAAAAAAATGGATTGACAGATTGCAGGGATTTCACTTTGACATATTGTGTTAGATGGGGAGAGATAATGTGGTTGCAGATCTATGTTATCAGAAACGTGACGGCAGGGCTCCGTTTCGCGTTCTGACGGGCGAAACGCCGTTTTCGTTTCCTACGGCCGTTTCTAGGCTATTTTTCCGTTTCTCGCCGTTGCAGGGAGTTCTCGAATTTTCCGTTAAATTGAAAAAAATCTATGCAGTTTCGAAGCCTTAAAAAATGAATGATGTGTTGCATGAGAACTGGCTGTGTTACATTGAAGTCTGAACAAAAATCTGGCTGTTTTCGAGAGAGTAAGGGAAGGGGCGTTAATAGAGGCTGGAGTGGTGTAAATAGAGGTTCAGTTTATAATTAACTTTTAGTTTTTTTAATTTTTATTATAAACTATAATTAAAGATAAAATATAAAAACAAATTCTAATTCTGTGTTTTTTTTTCTAATTATAAGTATTTTTTTATTTATATAGTTTATTTGCTGTTTTAATGAAATATTCTAGAAGTGATATAATTTTTTTTTAAATTGATTCTTGGTTTATATTTTATTATAATTTATATTTGACAAAATTTTAACTTGTATGAATTTTTATATATGTGGGACAAAAATTTATAATAATATGATTGAAAATATATATGTATATAAAATACGTTTCTTATACGCAACCTTTAAAAATCCCGTTTCTCGTCACGTTGCCGTTGCCGTTTCAGTTTCCGTTTCTCGTTTCTGGTAACATAGTTGCAGATACTGTCATGTTGAGATGAGACTCTTGTATTCATTTCCGTCCCTATAAACTGACCCACCTGGTTAGCATAACTTCTTCAAGACTACCACGATGACATTAGTACAATTCAGCCTGCACAGGATATTGCTGAAGAAAAGAAAGGGAAGGCTTGGCAAATCAAGAACAGCATAATATTCTTTCAAGATTGGATATACTTCCGAATGGGATCACCTCTTATATGGAAGGTCCTTGAATGTGGGCATTTATCGTCCATTGCTGAGCATGTGGATTTTCAAAAAACATATAGGAATATCATTGCTATCTTCTTTTGCCAGAATGTGAAGGCTGACATCCTCAAATTTATAGCTGGCTATGATACTTGTCAGCAAAATAAACTGGAGAGCATTCCATCTCTTGGCTTACTTCACCCAAATGCTATCCTTCATCAAAATTGGGAAATTATCTCAATGTACTTCCTCTGGGGATTGTCACAATCTGAAGGTCAAAATGAAATATTCGTTGTGGTAAATGATTTGATGAAGTATGTACATCTCCTTCCTGTGACTAAGTTTGGGTCAACTGGGTCAAGGATTGTGAAGGTATATTTTCAGAATTTGTGTAAGTTGCATGGGATCTTACAATGTTTAATTTGTGATCAAGATTGAATTTCCAAGAGAGCTATTTCTAGCAGGAACTCTTCAAGCTCGCAGGGGTAAAATTCAATGTGAGTACATCCTACTATCCACAAACAGATGGGAAAACATAGGCAGTGAACAAATGTCTGGAGGAATAACTTAAGATGTATGCTGGAGGACAAACAAGGTAAATGGGTAGAGTGGTTGTACTTGGCAGAGTACTGATACAACACTAGTTACCACTCCATGATTAAGATGAGTCCTGTCAAGGCATAAAATGGTTATGAGCCTTCCTCACCTCTCAATTGGGTTGCTCATTGTGGGAAGCTATTGGCAGCAATTGACACATTGGTGGAAAAGGGGCCCAATTCAATATTTTTTCTGTCCTGGTTTATAGGAAGTGCAACTACTGCTCTTTATTTTCCTGGGTGGTGTTGTACTTCTTTTGTAATATGTTGGATTAAATTTTATGATATGGATCTAGGTATTACATTCTTAATGATGTTTTGATTAGCTTATTTTACTTCTGAAGCATAAAAGGAACATCCAAACTGCATTGGTATGTGTTCTGATTGTGAAGGAAAGCATTCATTACATCATTTTTTTTTTAAAGATCTGCATGCTACACTTCAATAGTGCATTTGTTCACTCTTATGCTGGCAATAACCATATGTGATAGAGAAGTTACAAGCTCACACTTTTATGTGGTGCCATTAAAAAACTATTTCCTTATATTCTTGCTTTACTGCACTCCTATGTTTGTAGCATGGTCACTCACCCGGAGATCAGTTTATTTGAAAGATTTTTGGAACAAGTTATTTGGAAGAAGAGTGACACTTTTAATGTGATTAAAAGGGAAATTTCAATGAGATTGTAATTGATGTGACCACTTTATTGCAGGGTGGCTCTACTCAAATGGCTAAAAATGAAGTGATCAATAAACAAGTAATCTTCAAGGATTTCGTTACTGGAATGCCAGAGGAGTCTGATATGTTGTTAAAATATAACAAACTAACCTTGCAACTGAGTGATGCATCACAAGATGTTCTTGTAAAGAATTTGTATTTATCATGTGATCCTTATATGCGATTCCGCATGGAAAATAATGTTCCCAACTCAACCCCTTTTGTGCCTGGATCTGTAAGATTTTCTTGCTCAATGCTTTTACTGAAAAATCAGTAACTCTCATGTGAAAAATTTACCACTTTTTTAATATTTTTTGTTTTCCTATGCATCAGTTGAAAACAATGCATGCAACACTAAGTAGCATATGCTGACTCAATTGGTGAATTTTGAGGCAATGAAGGGAACCCCATGATAAAAATCTTTCAGTTTAGCCTGTTGAGATAGCTTACTAGTTGTGAGCGATATTATGAGTAAAAAGATAGATTCACTTTTGCAAGTTAGATTTAATAGTTTCCTGCATGTACCGTATAGGATCAAGCCTGGTATTTTACAAGATGAAGATAAATTTTCTCACCTGAATATTGCTTCCTGAAGAGTTCAAAATATATCTAACTTAATTTATATGCCAGTAAAAATTGAACCTTTCATAACTGCGCAATTATATTACTCTGCACAATTTTTTTCAGTCTTATCTTGCAATAGATGAGAATGACATGTTTTTTCTTCTTCTCGTTCAAGATTAAGGCAATTATAATTGAAAACAAATAACCCAAGGTGACTCTTGTCTATGATTATCATTAGGGAATTTGACTCTATATGCAGGTCATAACTGGCTTTGGCATCTCCAAGGTTGTCATTTCAAATCACCCAGAATTTGAACAGGGTGATTTTGTATCGGGTTTTACTGGATGGGAAGAATACAGCATAATACCAGGGGGCATCAACTTGAAAAAGATCAAGTATACGGATGTACCTCTTTCATATTACCTGGGAGTTTTAGGTAATGACATAGCAGGCCATATTCTTATTGTTTAGATTGCATGAAATGTTATTTAATCAAATATGCACGTATTATTTATAGAATCCTTATCGTTTGGGTTGCATGATTTTTTTTTAGTAAATAGGTATTTGGTCCATGGTTATTCTGTTATGATCCCTACACTGCTTTTTAAAGAATCTTTGATAAATATGGGTATAATTATACTGATGGAAGCGAATCATATTTTTCTATTCATAGTATTGAATTTGAGACTTAGAATTGTCTTGGTATGAAACTCAGGCTTGTCTTCAGATTCCCTCGACACATTTTTGGCTTGGACTCATACTCGCCAGAAAACTTGGCAAAAACTTGACATGACTCAACAAATTAGGAAGCTCTAAATTATGGATTAACTCAGTAAGATAATGGTTGGCTTGATGATGGAGATGCTTGAACCTGCCAGCATGCTCCCTGAGTACATTATTCTTACCACTGTACATACTATATAGGACTGAGCTATGCCCCATTGTTGGCTGCATTTGGTTGAGGAAGACTGAGCACAGCAAGAAAAAATATAGCGAATAGCAAGAATGTGCTATTGACAATTCTTTATTGCAAAGGAAAGATATTACAATGTAAAAATCATACAACCATGAGAAGCCTTACATTTTCTGATAAAATGCAGTTGAGTATCAACAATACTTTAAAAGAGAGAAACTGCAAAAAATTGAGAGTGCTGTATTCATCTTTCTCACAATAAGGCCCCCAAACATGAAAAGCTTCAGATGCTTCCTCAGATAAATCTTCAGGTCTCTTTATCTACTTTCTCAATACTGAAGTGACGCTGCTGATTATTTATGGGCAGGGTCTCCCTAGACTTTTTCTCACCAACAATTGCTGACATTTACTACTTAGACAACATATATATTTTCTCACAGAAATCACGGTCTTCTTCAATGAGTTATCTGCATAAAGCATTTAATATATATAAATGCTTTTACTGCCCAAAACAATATATATGCCATTGTATGTGCTGTTGGCGCACCCTTGTTTTATGATAATGGGAAGCTTACATATAAGCATTTGTTAACATTCTCTGCTTATGTTGCATCAAGTTTAGAAGTTCTTTGCCTAATGGCACATACAGTGATGAATTATCACTTTTAACAGAGGAGGTTAAATTTTCTACTATTATTGAATTAATGAGCTTATAATTTTTGTTGTTGTAGAAACACATTTACAGGGAGTTTAACAATCTCTTCCTTGTTTACTCTTAAGAATTGTTCATGTTTTTACTATATTAATGGAAATGCCTGTGCTCTATAGTTCCAAAATTGCTGGCAGCAGTACTGGGATATCAAATTAACCATGCCTGTCAATTGGAGGATGGTTTTGGACCTTTGGTCATTGAGGCACCTGAAATCTTAAGATTTTGACAGTTAAATTAATTTTTAACTAGATTTTAAATGTCAAAATTCAGTTCTTTGAATTTGAGTGTTGTGAAAGCCTAAAAAAGTTCTGAATGGTTAACTTTATGAAGAAGTAAATATCAAATTTTAAATTGAGGTAATAAATAAACACAGTTTACTAAATTTACAGTCTGTAAACACCTATGGTCTACTTTGCCTGCAATATATAGCCTAAAAACCAAAATACAGGCTACAGACCATCAAATTGCAGGCCTGGTTGGCAGTGGACGATTCATTGCCCTGATTCCTGAAAGAGAAAATTAAAAAAACTGGAAGAAGATGGTGAGGAAGGTGGAATACTAACTTTTTTCTATAATAGCAACTTTGAACGTGTTCAAATGATATCCTGTTTTTATGAAATTTTGGCTTTCCAACATAAATAATTTGTTGACTGTTAACTGATGCTGGCATTCAGTTTCATGGCCTTTAAACACTTTTATACTTTGAATGGTAAGGGAAAAGAAAATTTGGCAACATGAGTTGCATAACTTGTATCAGGCAATATGAACTATGCCTTCTTTTACCAGACCAATTGTAAGTCTTGATATAAATGTTTCAAGTTAGAAATTCTTTCTGGATGACAATTCACAATAAACTTTAAACACATGGTGGATATAATCTTTAAGTTCTGTTCACATTCATTATGTTAAATCTATGGCATTATCTCTGGTTAGTTTCTTGGCTGTCAATATACTGATAATTTTCGAGAATTATGAGGTTTATATTTCTCTGGAGATGGTGGGGATTCTGTCTTCAGAAGACAATTAAGAAATTTCTACGACTCATTTCTAATGCCAGTTATGTTGCAGGAATGCCTGGACTCGCAGCATATGTTGGGTTTTTTGAAGTTAGCTCCCCTAAAAAAGGGGAAAGTGTTTATATCTCTGCAGCTGCTGGGGCTGTTGGTCAGCTTGTTGGCCAGTTTGCCAAGTTGCTTGGCTGTTACGTTGTTGGGAGTGCTGGCAGCCAACAGAAGGTTACATTCAGCTATTTCTTGTTTCTCATTTTTGTGTCTCATCACTTGAGTTTTGTGTCTTCCACAATTTGAAATACTTTCTTCTGGGTATGAAGACAAGAGGGATTTTACTCAAAAGTGCCAGGTCACCCGAACCATTGAACATAGTAGAGTCATACTTTTACTTCCTTCAAAGCTCACAAGTTGCAAGCTATAGTGAGGATATGGGCGCCTGATAGACATATAATTATGCACGAGCCTCGAGCTCCACAGCCTTAAAATCAAGATCAATCATGTCAACTATGGACTTATCATAATGCTTCAGTTTAGCTGCATTTAAAGGTCATATATATGAATGACCATGGCCAACTATGCTGACTCCAGATCTCTGTCATACAGGTAGACTTATTGAAAAACAGGTTCAGTTTTGATGAGGCATTCAATTACAAGGAAGAACCAGACTTAAATGCCGCTCTCAAGAGGTAAGGAATTTTCAACAAGACTCTATGGCTAGCTTACAATCCTTGTGATATGATATTAATTTGTTCAAAGATGCAATACATTGTCAGTCTCTTCTTTGAATGTTGAAATGGAACTATAATGCTTTATACTCCAACAAGAAACCGAATTGGAGTGCTCTATTGTTTTTATTCCTTTTAGTTTTTTCTAAGTTTATTTTATTACTTCCTATTATTACTTATCACTTAGTGAGAAAGCTATAGTTGTTGTTTGAGAATTGAAAAAGGAACCAGTACTTCTGTTAACTTCATTTAATTTTTATCTCTTTGGTATCACAATTCCTAAAAGATTTCTAATGGTACCATCTACAAAAGATAATAATTGCGCAGAATACTAAATTTGATTAAATCTTCACATTTCTATTTCTAAAGTGGTGATCTTAAAAAGTATCATCATTTTTTCATTTTTGACACCTAGATTCTCTTTAAGAACTTTTTGCAGAACATGAATTTGTTCAAGAATATATAGGGACACTACTCCTAATATGTTCCATTGTGATAGTTATAGGAGGTGCTATTGCCAACAATTGGGTGATGAATTTATATGCAGGCTAACAACTTAGAATCTTGGGCTATGGCTAATTCACAGCTTCAACCCTAGGCTATATATGCCAATGACAAAATCAACTTGCATCTTGTAACCTCTTAACCTAGAAGCCTTTCTCAAGACATGTTGAGAAGAGTCTAGAGCATCTGTAGAGTGTCGAGCCTGATGAATAACCTGTAGAGTATCATGATCATCCTCAACTCAACTATCCTTTACATCCTTGAAAACAACAGCTTGTGAAGTCTACTCAATCTGTGTTGTCCCATTCCATGGGACACTAGACTCAGAGCATGTCAGCGACATACTGGTACTTGTTTCTTTTTTCTGAGAGAAAAAGTTGACACCCAGTGATGTGAAGGCCATGCGTATCCAGTTAGTTGAGTGTTATACAAGGATGACAAAATAATTTCATAATTCAGAAATGTGAGGTTGGCATTTACATTCTTGATGGGAAGAATACATGGCTCAGGGGAGGGAAGAGCATTTCAGTCACTTGCTTACCTTAAGAAACAGCTTGTTGGCATGGGACGATGATGAAGAAGTTGCAGACAAATAATCTTAAAAGGGAGAATATATATGGTGAAGGCCCTTTTGTCCAAAGGTTTTGCTCTGGATAAAGTTTAAAAAAGTGGATAGGCTGTTCAAATGGGAGTAGGACAAAGAGAGAATGATCTTTTAATTTATCTTTGCCATTGGAAATCTTGATCCGCGTGACCTTTATTCATATTCTAGTTAAAAAATAAAAATTAGGATGATTTGTATTATTATATTTTTAAGATGCAAACCTCCTGAAAAGGTCAATTAGAAAGAAATTTTTAATCAAGTTTTGACTATGCATTTTAAAGAAAAAGCTATTTGTTTTCAGATAACGGTAGACTACTTAACCCACCCCTTTTACCCCTTCACCCCGCTCCACATAAAAAAGGAAAAAAACAATAAACTATTTTAACTATTATTTGAGGAAGTAACTTATCTATGCAATGAAAGGACACAGTTACATTGCAACAGAAATTTATTTATAATTCCATATATAGCCTAATTTAAGCCTTGATCCTTAAATTTGAATGTACTACTGAAATCAAATTAGCTAGAAGAAAAATAAAATAAAATATATTTTAGAACTTGTATGATTCTTTTGTGAAAGAACGTTTCATTTCTGAGAGAGAGTGGAGTGGCATATCTTTGATAAGCATATTCTGAATTTCTATCAATGGTGGTGATATGAGTATTATAGTGATAGAACTATTGTCTTGAAACTTTCCATTGTCTTCAAATCGGGTCTGCCAGATCTAGTCAAGTTATACAGATGATAGATTGAGTATAGATTTCTGAAGTTTGCGATTCTGTACATATTTTACCTGCACCTTGTACCAACAAGCAATTTTTATGTTTCCAAAGACTTTCTATGAAATACAGAGTTTTTTTTCCAAAATAAAAACTTTCTTTTTAAGCCATAAGTGATATTACTTTCTGCAATGCTACACTTCATATTTTGTGATGTTATCATTGATCGCCTGTTTAATTTTGCAATGATGGGAAATTGTCTCTTTATATACTGTAAAATGTTTTCTTGCATTACAAAGGATTGGAAACAGAAACTTTGTCTATACCACATCTTGATTTTCTCATTTGTCACTCAAATTGACAATCATTTTAATTTTCACAGTTCATTTGTATCTAGCATATGGACAGTTTGACAACCATTATACATTTTTAACAGTATTCGCTTTAGCATTCCTTGCATTTGATATGACAACCATGTTATGGTTCACTGTGTTCTTTTTCTCTATGATGGAATCAAATTGCTCATTTTATCTGAATAATGTTTTTCCTTGTGAGCTTAGGAGTTTCACATGACTTGGGTGATAGTAAAATGAAGAGTTTCATATTTTCTTCAGAAAAGAAAACACCATACTTGAATTGTTATTCACTGATGCCTACAAATATACATCAATGCTCCAGTTATAGAAAAGCAATGCATGTTAGATGTGCTTGTTGATAGTGAAGTTGCTGACATCTTCTTCTTTTTTAATTGTAACTTATGATTCCTTTGTAGCAAACATTGAAAAATATGGTTTTTTAATTGTAGCTGATGATTCCCTACTTTGTAGCAAACATTGAGAAAGGTAATTAAAAAAAATTATAACCAATGATTCCCTACATTGAAGAGAACGTTGAAAAAGGTGTTTTTGGAAAATTATAACTGATGATTCCATACATTGTAGAAACATTGATAAAGGTGTCTTTTCATGTTATCCCAGGTACCTTCCAAATGGGATTGATATCTACTTTGAGAATGTGGGTGGTGATATTCTTGAAGCAGTTCTTGAAAATATGAAAGTTCAAGGACGTATTGCTGTTTCTGGGATGATCTCACAATATAATCTGGAGGAGGGAAAAGGTATAAGGAATCTAAAACAACTTATATTTAAACGCATAAAAATGGAAGGTTTCTGTGAACCTGATTATTTGCATATGTACCCTGAGTTTGTTGAGAAAGTAAGAGGCTATCTGAAAGAAGGAAAAATAGTTTATATTGAAGATACTGCAGATGGTTTGGAGAGTGCACCATCAGCGTTTGTTGGTCTCTTTCATGGTAAAAACATTGGAAAACAGATTGTACGCATATGTGATGAATAATGGAAAGGAAATATGGCCGTCGGATGAGAGCAATTATCTGGTATCAAGAAGTTTAAGTCATGCAGTCTAGTGTAGACTCATTTGTTTTCAAGACTACCAATGTAACATATTTTATTTATAATGAAGATAATGGCCTACTGAAGTTCCCTTTGTTGATAATCCTTTGTATAAATAGAATCAATTTTTCTTTGGTAATCCATAATAAACACTCAGTTCTTGTCCTCTAATCTTTTTTTCTAGATTGAAAAGTTAGGTTTCAAGAAATATTTTCTATACAGATCTTGATTTGATAATAAGTATATTTTCTAAAACTAGACACTATAAGATGTCTAGAACTTCAAAAAGTTGGGAGGAGGAGGTTCTGTGTATTGGTTCTCACAAGGTTTTCAACTTATAAATGAAAGCTTAAGCACCATTCAAGATATCAAGTCAATGATTAGAGACTGGTACAACATAATATCCACTAAGAATTATAGAAACATTATTATATGGGATTCTTTGTTGTTAATAGAGATTGAGCCAATCTGTATTGAATAGGAAGATCTAAATAACTCCCCACCCTCTAATACACACACAAGTATTGTAAATCACCATTCCGCGTGTAGAATCACTCCCCATCCCCCTTATACACACACATGTATTGTAGGCATGGACCAAAATGGTTCTTGTCATCCTATTGCTTCTTACATAATAGATAATCACACTTTCACTATCAAGGTTCATCATGGATCTATATTATTTATGTTGTTGATCATGCCATTTAACGAAACATTTTCATACTCGTAAGGATCTTAGAAAGTAGTGATCAAGATGTTTACACTTCAAGGTATTTTCTATCACTTATGTAGTACCTTGTAAACACCATTGGTACTCCCTTTAGCTACCCAATAAATTAGGATCATTGTGATTCAAACATAAATAACTTGATCCTCCTTGCTAGTGTGCACTATCAAATGATAATGTTTAAGGCATACACACCTTTTAACGTGCTTCCATTTATACAGGTATAAATTAGAATGAAGGTTCATTAGTAACAAGGAGGAAACAATTACCCACTAGAATTCAAATCTCTACCCAACAACATGCAACCAATGCTCTAGGGAAATTTTGATAGTCTCCTTGTAAATACAATGTTTGTAACTTGCAAAATAATTTGCATACATTCAAACCCATGTTAATCCAACACTTGCAACAAAACCTATGTATAAAAAATCTTCAATCTCCACATTTGAGCTTCTTGGTAAGCCACGAGTAAAAAAGAACACCACTTTCTTTCTAGCTTTGTCAATCCCCTCACTAGAAGCTATTTTCCCTTCAATTTCCATGAATTATTTATAGTGTTCCTCTCCAATTAAGATCCAAGTTCAAAATTACGTGTGGTCAAAGTGTAGCCCCCCTCCACCAAAGCCAACCTCATCCATCAAAAAAATAGCCAAGTGGGGTGTCCAAGCTCCAAGATGCATCAACATGCAAATGGGGAGCTCTAAATTTCAAGACTAATTTGTACAAGTCAACGTTACATCTTATATGTAACTCCTCGTATATGATGCATCATATATGCTTTCATAGGTAACCCTCTTATTAAAAAAGGTGTTATAACTTATTATTAATCCGTGTACAAGTGGAAAGGCAATATCTCCAATAGTCTCACTGCATGGGATATCCCAAATTATATGATAAAAAGATTTATAAATACTTAAAAGTGAAATTCTAGAGATATTTGTGCATTATAAGAGCCCAAGGGCCTTTTTATCTAACACAAATGATCTATAAATCATTGGTTTATAAACCTAGTGTTGCATCAACAATGGATTCCTAAACTAGCTCTATTCTTACTACTCTCAAACATGCACTACCCTATTGTACTTATAACTTATAACATCATAAAATATTCAACTAACGAAAAGGAAATTAAATCCAATAAATAGGGCAAACAACTTGCACAAATACATAACACCAAAGTTCCTCATGGAAAACCCAATCATGTGAAAAAAATCAAGGGTATGTAACTAGCATCCCGTCACTATTCTTAGTGCTATTAGATAAAGTTTCAATATCAATTAAGTTAACTTGGAGTTGTTTTTGCAATCTATAGACTCCTATGCCTCTACCATGCTTTTGTGCTTCCAAAATAGTGTACCTTCCTCACTCTCTACATCCTTCAAACTAGTATGAGAGTTCTTGCTCAAGACAACCAACCCTTTTTTTCTTCCTTTCGGTCCTATATCCCTCTTTGGTTGTCTTTATCAAGGAAGATGGATGGTTGCTTGGCATTACATTGATTGACCTTGCAATTTCCCATGTTCAGATGATGGATGGCTGCCTTAGGTGGAAATAGTCATCCATGTAACCACCAAAAATCACCCACAAGAATAGATCACCCACACATCCTAAGTGGGTAACTAAAATTACCGCCTTCAAGATCACATGATGGCTTTCCAATGTGAAAATAGATAAGTTGATCACCAAAGGGAAGATGCTCTGATCTAACTCCAAGATGAAACAACTTGACAATGAAACCACACAATCACTACCCTAATGGTCACCAACCACAATGAAGACTATATGCAACCAAGATAAAGTCATAGAATTGCTTCAACAAGAGACACAAATGTTTATTTGTAATCCTTTACCCTAAGTGACTTTCTACTTGCTAGTATTCACTAAAAAATTGGCCTACAACAAATACAAATTAGATAATTGGCTCTATATGCATCATGATGATGTTCTAAACTGCGACAAAGATGCGATTGAATCTATCTTTAAATGCATATTTTTCCATCCTTTATGGCACTTGCAATATTGTTGGAAGCAATACAAATCACTCTCATTAATGATCCTAATAGAAGGTAGATGTCCAAATGATATAGATAAGGTTAAGAACTTCTCTATAAGAGACCCTATGTAATTTGGAGGGTAAAAATAACGCTTGCATCATATTACAAAATACTCAAATCAATTTTTTTGGAAACCCACAACATGTTATTGAATAATTGCAACAACTTATTGATCACCTACAATAGTTACACAAACACTTACAACACAACTAAAAGTTACCTACTCCTTGCTACAAGTGAACTTGTAGCATATGCTTGTCTGTGGAGCATTCTTGATCCAACTATTCCAACCAGATTGCTTTTCCCCTTCCCTAATTAGGAAAATTTTGGTTTTCAAAAGTCTCATGACTATTAAAGAGGAGTTGAAGATCCCTTCATCCCACCAAGGTAGCTTCTTGCCTCACTCCACAAGGTAGACATTAACCACAACTTGATGCCCTTTTGTTTCAATTGTCATGTTGTTCCTTGCACACATGAAGCCTTGTTTTAGCCCCTTCAACTACACTCTTCGATTCTAAAACTAAAAATATACCACTTGCATTGATTGGTCACTTCCCTTTTGTAGTACTAGCTAAAGAAATATTAGATTTTAGAGTATGAGATTTCAAGACTCTTTCCCCTTCAAGACCAATCTATATTGGTTCTTTCTCAAAAAATAAACAACTCTTGTATGTAAATACGTACTCCCAATGATCACACCTCAAATATCCAAATAAACCATAGTTTTCATTGCTTTGTATCTTTTGTATTCACACTATCCTTTGACCATCCCAACGAATAAACGCATGGGTAGTTTATCACTTTTCGACCTAGCTCTTCAATTGATTTGCAAGAAATTGGATTTACTTGAGAGAATGAATCAAATAAAGCATCAATTTTTTTACTTTTGGCTTGCACTTTGATATGGAATAGCTTGGCAATCTCCTCCACTCATCAAAATAGCTCCCTTGTTCAAGGTAGGAAAAGAACTACGCTCATCAACATTAAAATCTCCAACTATCTTTTTTCCTTTCTCCATGTAAATTGAATTCTTTCCTTTTTTCTTCCTCCTCCAAGAAGGCATCAACTTAGGAGACAAATGCCAACAACCTTCCTCTTCATGCACATCCTTATCACAATGATAGTAGTGAGTTTTGTTCTTAACATTTCCTTTTATTTTTGACACAAGAGTACAATTATTCTTTCCTTTGGCCTCTAGATTCTTTGTCCACCTTATGGGTATTCATTACCATTGTTACAAGAGGAAGGAACCCCCCTTTGTCTAGCTCAAGCTAACGTGCTTAGGAAAATGCTTCATCATACTTTGGGGTTTGACTAAAAGGACTACCATTTGAAGATGGTCAAGTAAGCCTCACATATACTTAACCAACACCTCATGTTCCATGATATCCCTCCCAAGCTAAATCACCCTTTTTTTGAATTTGCTTATATAAACTTGCACATTTTTCTCTTATTCTTGCTTTTAATTATGCCACTACATCACCCACTCTTCTTCATGACAAATAACATAAAACTACTTTCATAATAATAATTTTAAAATCTTCCTATTGTGACATCAATATAACTTTTTGAATCTCATAGGCACATGTGTGCATAGATCTTTTACCAAGTAAGAGCATGCTTGTTAATTTTTAACCCTACAAAAGAGATTTGAAGTTGTGGAGATAGTCAACATAGACTAAAATACACATCCATTTAGTATAGTAATTATTTTGATTTATTTTCACTATTTTATTTATCATATGGTTGGATATCAATTTTGGCCTCTACTTTAAAAAAAAAAAGTTTTAGAATGTCTTCTTTTTCAACACCCATTTTCTAATCTTCAACTTCATCTTGGTGCATCCTATTTCCATCCATTCTTTCTATTAAGGAAAGCATCATAGTTTCTAGCCTATCTATCTTTCTCTCAACCATGGATACCCTAGCCACATCCACTTCCAACTTATAGAATATTGCTTCTCCATCTTCTTCTCTTTACACTCTAGCTAATTTCACCCTTCTTAACCACTCACTTATTTCAATATCAAGATCAAAATGCACTAAACTTCTCTTAATATTGTTTTGGTAATTAGCCCATCATATCACAAAATAGAAATACAAAATTATTCAAACCCACTCTAATACAACTTGATCTATAAACTATTAGGTTTCTAATCCTAGTATCACATTAGCAATGGATTTCTAAACTAGCTCTAATATTACTACTATCAACATACATAAAATATTTGACAACATAAAGAAAATTAAATGAAAAAACAAGGTACACAACTTGCACAAACACATAATGTCAAACATTCTTTGGATAAAACATAATTGATGAAAAAATTAGGAACTGTATGCAACTACCTTTTCATCACTATTCTCAGTGCTATTCCATAGAGGTTCAATACTAATCAAGTCAACTTGGATAGTTTTTAGCCATTTACACACTACTACACCTTTTCTTTTCTCCCATTCTTCAAAAAATAGCACCATCCTCTCTCTTTGCTCCCTTTGAACCAATATGAGAGTTTTTGCTTGAGCCAACTAGCCCTTTGATCATCTTCCTTCCAACCCTATATCTGTACTTGGCCATCCTAAAAAAAAAGGTAGATTTAGCATAGTAATAACTGCCCTTCCAATCACCCCTATTTGGAAGATGGACAATAAACAAATGACAATTGCCATCCTCGCAATTGCCAAAGACTTTCTACAAGAATAGATCACCCACACAATCCACATAGGTAATTAAAATGACCAATGTCCAGATCATGATGACTTACCAAAATAGAAGCATATAAGTTAGCCACCAAAGGGAAGAGAATTTTCATGGCCCTAATATGAAAACACAAGAAATTTATATTGTAGCTTCAATCTCAAAATGAAATCATAGTTGCTACCCTAAAGTGAATTTTCATATTGTGGCTCTAATATGAAAACACAATCTCAAAATGAAATCATAGTTGCTATCCTAAATGTCATCACCCATAATGAAGACCATATGTGGCCAAGAAATTTATATTGTAGCTTCAACTAGAGACACAATTGCACCTTTGTAATCCTCTACCCTAAGCAACTTTACAACTAGTATTGTTCACCCTAAAAATAACTTACAAGTATAGATATAGATAATCAAATCCATATGCATTGTGATAATATTTCAAACCACCACCAAGATGCGAAAAGAATTAATCTACAAACACACACTCAATGCCCATCATATTTGGCACTTGCAACATTGTTGGAAGCAATAAAAATCACTCTCAATAAAAATTATTGAAGAAGGTAAACACCCAAAAAACTTGCATAAGGTTAGGAATGAATCCTTAAGAGGCCCTATGTTGTTTGGAGCATAAACATAGCACTTTCAAAATGTTATAAAACACCTACAAAAACTTTCCAATCACTTGCAATAGCTAGACAAATACCTACAATACTATTAAATGTGGCCTATGCCTTACTACAATGAACTTGTAACATATGTATGACTTTGGAACCTTCCCATCCAAACAACCCAACAAAATTTGGGATCAAAAAACAAAGAGAAAATTATTTTGGATGATGCAAGATTGCACTACCTTAGAATGATATTGCATCACCTACTTTCATAGATATAAATGAAGGAGAAAATAGATATAAGATATGTTGTGCCTTGGACACAAACACCCCATTTTTCCTAGGAAAAAGTGAGGACCCCTTTTTCTCCTTTTGCTTTGTGTGTTTCTTGTTTACTTTCTTTCTTTTCCTTTTCTTGGCATTTTCATTTCTTTTCTTATTTCCATGGTTTTCTTTTGAACATATTGTCTTTTATCAAAATTTTAGGGTTAGTTAATGGGGAGTGCTCATCAAGACATCTCCAAAACCCCAACATGCTATTTAAGTCAACCTATCATATCTGGTCATCTTTGCATGCCTCTAAGGCCATTTTCAAAACCTCGATGTTGAAGGAATGATGCCATCTTGACCTACCCCTTGGCTCTACTTTAATGGAAAATTTCTTGCTCATGTGTTTTTCCCCTTTTATGCCTCATGTTTCTTTCATTTTTTCTTGTTTTGGTTTATTTGTTGCTCGCTTTTGTGCTTTGGTGACTTGAGTTTTTCTCATTCTTGCACATAGTTGATTGAAGGAATTCCTTGGTAGGAAGGTCATGCATTGCAATGCCTAGGGGAGAGGATCCAATAGTTGAGCACCCTACTTTGCGCTTCTCAAAATCCTACGTGGAAATTTCAAAAAAATCCCAATTTTTTACAACTGCTTGTTTGGCAACGCCCCTGCTTATAACTAAGCTTTCAGGGCCACATCATCAAATCTGATGCCACATCAGCATGCTTTTTGTCGAGGTGTCCAAAAAGGTCCAAAAAAAAGGTGAGACCAATACTTGTGCACTAAATCATGTTTTATTGGTGTGTTGATGTGGCATCACATGATTTGTTGCTTTTTTGATCTAAGGAATACATATTATTCAATTATTGGTAGTAATCATCAACACTAACAACTTTAAAGCCACAACTATTGGTTCAATATTGTTAAAAATATTGGACATTAAATCAACAAATGCTATAACAACTATTGGAACATGCTCAACTACTGGGTCCTTTCCCCTACTGTTCCTAGGTGTGGTTGGTTGGATGTGTTCTTCCTTTTTGAGGGATTCCTTTCTTAGTTTCACCATGGTTGTTTTCTTGATATTGTGGTTTTGGTGTGTTGTTTCATGATCATATTTGGGTGTTCTTCTTTTTCCTTCTTTGGTGTTTCCTATCAGTGGGTTGGTTTGTTTTTCATGTGTTTTGTGTGTTTTGGGCATCATGGGATGTTTTGTCATGTTCCTTTGTCATTTTATTGATTTTCCCCTTCCATAGATATATTGTTTAGAGTTAGGAACCATTTTTTGTCAATGACATTTGGGTGATGTCATCATTCCCTTGGGTCTTTTAGAGTTGGTCGTCTTGGCATGTTCATGGTCACACCTTTGTGAGCATCGCCTAGATGCAATGAGTGCTAAGTGGACCATTCATTATCATGAGAGATGGGTTCTTGTGAACCACTACTCATGAAAACATGGGTCAATGAGTTTGACTCATAAAACTACACGGTTGAATCTTGATAGCAATATCACAATATGCCAAAGATCTTATCAATTTCCATACTCGGGCAAATTTTCACCCTTTCAGAATTGGAGTTTCATAATTTCCTTATTCGGGTACCATGTCAGTGCTCCTCTTGAAGTTTGACCTTGATTCTCTTTGGTTATATTGTTCCTTTCAAATTCAGAGTTTCATGGTTTCTTTATCCAAGTACAAATTTAGTGTTCCCTTTGAAGTTTGATTTCAGTGAATTTTAGTGCTATATCCCTTTTAGAAATCAACTTTTCAAAAATCCCTTACCCAAGTACTAAGTTTGTGGGGATCTCGAAGTCTGACGTTGAAAGTATTTCAACGTTATATCTTCTTGGACTAGAATTTCAAAAAGGTCTTATCTAGGTACAAGTCTGTGGTCACCCCTACCCCGAAGTTTGACCCCAATATATTTGGAACGATGTGCGTGTTATGTTTTCAGACTTTCCTTCTCTGGAGTATTAGTTAATAGGCATCCTCGACCCACTAACTATGATACCCTTTTAAGGCCTCATCTCTTCAATTTCTAGGATTACTTGTTTCTTATCTTACAACTTAATGGTGTAGACTATACACCCATGGGCTTGTGTTCCATTCCTTATCTTAGAGATAATACTTAATGTGATGGTATTTTAATGAAATAAATTCCTAGATTTGATTGCTTAATGTATTGCTTTGTTAGAAGTATTAATACATATCATGTGTGCTTGATATTGCTCATGGAAGGAGAACAAGCCCCACAAAAAGAGATAAATTCTTATATTTGATTGATAAATGAATTGCTTTGTCACAAGTATTAATACATCTTATGTACATGCTTGGTAATGCTCGTGGAAGGAGAACAAGCCCCACAAAAAAAGATAAAGTATGAATATAATGGTTATCACCCACCTTCAAAGAAATTCTCTATGGGAAAATATTAGAGATATAAATCTTGGGCATGTAAATATCCAAGAATTCTTGTGAAGGGTAGGTGTTGAGGGAGATAGAACCTTCATGACTTAATGTGTGGCCAAGTTAGGATTGGTCCAAGCTACTACATTCCTAGTCTCATTGGAGTCTCTGAAATTGATGTTAGCTTGTTTCTAAGGCTTATAATCAAAGGAAAAGGAAATGTTTTGGCCTTGTAGGCCAAAATATATTAGATAATATCTTAGACATGTGATAAAGAAAATATTTGGACTCCCAACATATGATCAGTATGAAAAAATCAATATGAAAGAATCTTTAATATATTATGAAAGTCACACTGTTAAGACAACAAATTTTGTAAATGATAACTTATTTCTACACAAAGGAAAGTCTGCCATTGAGATGGCCAAAGTGATCCATATGAGTGAATTTCAAGAAGATCCTAAGGATATGATCACTCTTCTTAGTAGAGTCTTTGGACTACCTGATGCTAAGGATTTATATCCATGGATGATTTCATTTACTTTTCATATTGTTATGGGAAAATGATAGACTAGGCTACCCTAATTAGTGGTGATGTATTGCATGAACAATTGATATAATTAAGGGAAACTAACATATTATGCATGCCTTCTTATCTTGTGTACTTATTGGATTATTAGGAAAGCTTCCTAGGACTCAATAGAGTGGGGACCACATATTTGGGAGAAATGAAAGTTTATGATCATCACCCACAACTAGAGTTAAAAGAAAGTCGGGAGAACTTTAACAAGGCCAATGATGAATTTGTGCATGCAATCATAAGATGCCTAGAAAATGATTATGTCAAGAGGTTGTGCCTCAAAGAAATTAAATTAATTGATGGTTTAGGGAGCTAGTTCATCTAATATAAAACCTTTTCTTATTAGGTGGGTGGATTTTACAAAGCACCTTATAGACTTCCTAGGTACCCCATCAACAAAACCATCTTACTGGAGATATACACACAAGTTGTGAAAATCTAGATATTGACTGCTAGCAAGCATAAGGTTGGAATCTCTTTCCTGTTCAAGGTAAGAGACTACTCATGCTTTAGTATACAAAATTATAATAATACAAAATTAGAAATGGCCCATATGACAATACATTTATCTGATCCCATTGGGAAGATTGTTCCTCTAATTAGGTCATTCTTTTTATATGTGCCTAATAATAAGGACTTTTGTGTAGATTGTTTGGATGAGCAAGAGACAAGGATCAAAGAATACTATAGAATGTATCTCCCTTTGGTCAAAGGGTGTGGGTTGGAGAAAGTTCCCAAAATGATACATGAAAATGGAAAGGTACTGGACCCTTCATACAACTAGAAAAAATCTACAACTAGCCTGTAAGAAGAGTAGATTGGTCGATGTGTGAGGATCTCTCTATGAAGAATAGGACCAAGGTAGTGATCATCAAGACAAGAGAGTGATCGAGAAATCCCTACCCAATAGATGATCCTCATCTAGAAAAACTAAAGTCAACTTAGGGCCTTATGTACATAAAATAAAAGGAGAATCATCAATAGTTGTATAGAAAAGGAAAGGGGAAAATAAAAGGAAAAGGATGTACACATTACTATGGCAAGTGATGAAGAGGAGGTTGAAGAGGAACCCTTGTAAATGAAAGTGAGAACCATGTCATTTTTTGCAATACAAGGTGTAGCTAAAGAAGTTGTTGATGCATCATCTACCCATCCTATCCAAAACCATATTCCTTCACATTCCAGTTCCCCTCCTTTTCTAATTCCAATTCACTAGTCCCCTTAGCACACCCCCATTCCAAATAAAATAGAGGATAATGAGCAAGTAGCCATATAATTTATTGATGTAAGTTTAGTACAAGACATTGTATCTTCTTTTGAGGATAGACCACATACTCCCACTAAGGTATTGGTGCCATCCTCACTCTCACCTCTAGAGACCAAGTCACATAAATCCCCTAGGTAAACAAATCATCCAAGGTAGCCAACTCCTCTTAGACAACCTACTCCTAATATAAAGATTAGTCAATCTCCTAGGGATTCAAATATGCTTGTATGGTTGAGATCTATAGTTCAACAAAGACAAAGGGTATACCAACATGCATCTAAGCATTTTTCAAAACTAAAAGGTATGCTCTAGGGTCAACCAAAGAAAAAGTGGGTCAGGACTCTATCTACTATTTCAATAGATGCACTAGGGATAATTACTACACAAGTGGAAGTACCTTCGGTTGGCAAGGATGAGGGAGAAATGTGGCCTCAATAATATCAAATGCAAAACACCAATCTAGGTCAACAAACTTGAGAAGAAGAGAGCTAATCCCTCAATGATTCAATAGCTTCCACACTAAATATTATGGACAAGGATGCAATGCCTAAGGTAGAAAATTGAGGTTAAGTGAATGAGCTCAAAGCCTACATCAACTACCTAGTAGGACCTATTTATGTTGATTCCCTCGTCCTTCCCACTTTGAGGTATTTAGACAAGGTGAAGCATGTGCATGATGCAAGAGGAATAATAATTTCCACCACATCATAGATAAACTCTTTAGAGGCACAAGGCAACAAATTAATCAAGGAAGCAGTCTAGTGCTACCATAAATCTTAAGTGATGAAGCAAGTGCAATGATTGAATTCAAAGAATCCTTAGATGAAGAGATTATCATGTTAGAAGATAATTTCCCTACATTAAAAGGGATGACTAGGGTCCCATTCATGGAGTTGCAAAGAAAGAAGGTAATGTACAATGGGAATCCCAATTGGCAACATAGTGGTTTCAAGACACCAAGAATGGAATAAAGGTGATAAAGGAATGCAAACAAAAGTTTTCCATTAAAAAAGATGTTACTACTACAGGCTCAACCAAAACAAAATAAATATTGATTCCTTTCCATGCACCTTTTAGGAAAACCCCAATAAGGTTCTTTTTTTTAAGGTTATCATCAAATAATTTACTGAAAATACAAGGAAGTTGCTTATATGAGACCTCATTGATGAGTTGATGAGAGTTGAAAGAAACCTCAATGTTTTGCAAGATAGGGTCTCGACGAGAAAGGAAGTGATTGATTCTAGGAGGAAGACACTAGTCTCGAAGAAGATTAGGATTTGATACACAACCACCCCCAACTCCAATATCATCTAGGAAGCATTGAAGGAATTTTGGGCATGATTCCCAAGGTAATAAAGGTTTATATTATATAATCAATAATTTGATTCTCTCTATCTTTTCTCTCATGTAGTTATTTCATTGCCCTTTGTAGGGATGTGTCTACACCATAGGTTTATTTTGTAAACCATTCTATCTATTTTTAGTAAACTATGTCTTGGAAGTTGTATCTTTGGCTACTAAGGGTCAAAGTGAATTGAGCCAACTTGTTCAAGTTATGGTAATTTTGGCACCCAAGACTATCTATTTATAGCTATCTTGTGGGATTTGTTAAGGGTTGTTGAACATTTGATTATAAGAAAACTATTGGATTTTTAGTGTGGGAAAATCCTACTGAGAATCGTAATCTATGTATTCTTTTAATTCAATCATAGGATCATGGTTGCTATTTTTGAAAGCTCTCAACCTTGGTAGTGATATGTTCATTTTAATTTATTTAAGAGTTAATAACTTCATGAAATCCCTTTTAATGAGCTTGTAATAGATTTATGTATTGAACATGAACATGAAATATGGTGGTTCTAATGCATTCAACTTGAAATTTAATTATATTGTATTTTCCTCAAACTTTGACATTGGTATTGTTGATTATTGTATGAATACTAGTCATTACAATATTTATTTTTTATTTCACCTAACCTTTTAGAACTAAGGAAAACAATTGACCTTATCATTATATTTTTATTTCCCATTTTTTAATCTAAACCTTGACTCTTTTGATCCCTTTTTTCTCTGCATAAGTTTTAGGATAGGTTTAGGATAGATGAGAATATGTTAGAGATAGGCTAGATAATTATTTTTATCCAAGAACTTAGAAGATTCAATTGATGTTTAGTAGTTTAAAGTGCATGAATGCAATTGGTGGTTTAAGTTTTATTTTTACCAGCAAAGACCCTTCTATAGTTTTGCCAACTTGTGCCAAATGGTTTGCATTTCAAAAGGAACCTTGGAGCTGCGTTCCCATAAGCATCTCTTATACATATTTTTAAAGAGAGAAATAGAGGTAATTTATTGTTCTGCTTTTCGTTGGATTGTGCACAAAGCATGATAAACAGATGCATTTTAAAATAATTAAAATTGAAGATATATGTCTCAATACTCTAAATATAGTCCATCGAAAAAAGGAACTTTGTTGTCTGATAATGTATATTTGGTGGACTTCCACGGAATTGTCATCTCGAAGCGCTGCCCGTGTGGTGTAGTGCCCCACTATTGAAGTATCTGAAGTAGGGAAAGTACTGGCCCCAGCCAATTTAGCAAGTGTAACCTCCAGTATTCTTTCGTTAACTAAATCATTATTTTGGAAATTACTTTCCCAAACATTTTGTAGGGCTCATGTGGCAGTATAGCAACCTAAGTTAGCCGATTTGTTTTAAGAAAGCCTCTCGGCGATCTCTTGTCTAGAAAGGATGGAGCTTTTCAAAAATCTGCATCCTTAGCCCTATGGAAAAGTTAATGAATGATATTTGGAATAAAATTGTTAACTCTGGCAGCCATAAAAATAATTAGATTTCACCGCTTTTTTCCTATACCGTGATCTACCACACTCCTTATTCCATACCATTCATGATTTACAACCTTATGTTATTGGATTTAAAAAAAAGGATACACTACTAAAGTTATTTTGTCCTTCCATTGTGTTTCTTGCTCCTAGCATTATTGGTGAAGGTGGAGCCTCTCCCTCTTTAGCTTGACTTCTATTCCCTTTATTAAAATTTAGCTGTTAAATATTTTGAAGACTTGTGGCTTGATTCTTTATCTATTGGGGATCTACGAGGATTCACCAATAGTGGTATTTGCAATCATTCCAAGACCATTCTTATGGCTTTACATAACTATGGGCACACTTTATTGATTTGTGGTACAATAGATAACCTTCTAGATTCTTGTAGGTAGGTATAACTTTAAGAACACCCACCCCCCTCAAAGAAGGTGTAAAAACTTGGCAAATCTTGTATACTTCCCCAAAAAAAAAAAAATATATTGTCAATTTTTTTCTTTTCAGAAAACCTCTCAATTGGTGAATCTTTTTTGTAATCACTAGAAGTCTATGGAAAATCCTGGAGAATTATATATTTTTTAAAACCAATTAAATATTTCATTGGCAATTAAAACCTAGTTTCAAACCAATAAAAGATTTTCATTGGCAAATTAAACTTGTTTTCAACCCAACAAAATATTTTTTTGGGCGAATTAAACCTATTTTGTGAACAAAAATATTTTTGTTGGTGATTAAAGCCTGTTTTCAAACCAAAAAATATATTTTCATTGGAAAATTAAACCTATTTTGAAACCAATAAAAAAAATTCATTGGAATATTAAACATAATTTCAAACCAATAAAAAAATTCATTGGCGAAATAAACTAGTATGCCAATAAAAAATCATAGCATGGGTGGCAAAAATATCAAATGCTATATATTGTTCTATTCCGAGGAAAATTTTCCACACATCCAAATTCCTTCATAAAGTGTCTGGAATGGGGACAAGTGTCAACATATTATTATAAGTTCTTATCAAAAGTGTCAAGTGATCCATTGAGCAAAGTACTATATCTGAAGCCAAATGTCAGTGCAAATTAATATAACTGACTACCATTCGATGAATGTTTGATGGATGGTTGTAGTTGCATTCCGAAAGCAAATTTCTGAAGCACTAGACTTGTGAATTCAAACCTCTGAAATAACCCTAGAACCATTAGATTTCCAAATATCAATGGTTGACCTTTTATTACTTATTAAATCACTTTTAGTCATGACTTAATTTTGCAAAATAATATTGTCACATCGAAATAGAAAATTAATATAACCATTCGATGAATGTTCGATGGATGGTTGTAGTTGCATTCCAGAAGCAAATGTCCAAAGAACTAGACTTGTGAATTCAAACCTCTAGAATAACACTATAACCATTAGATTTGAAAATATCACTAGTTGATGTTTTATTATTTATTAAATCACTTAAAGTCATGACTCAATTTTTGTGAAATAATATTGTCACATCAAATTAGAAAATTAATATAATAGTTTGATGAATGTTCGATGGACAACTGTAGTTGCATTCTTGAAGCAAATGTCCAAAGCACTAGACTTGTGAATTCAAACCTCCAGAATAATGCTAAAACAAATGAAGCAAATGTCTAATTTTTTGTGTCCTAGGTTTAAATTAAATTAAGTCTAAGTCTTATGATAACCTAGCAAAGTGGCCCCATTTTAAGTGAAAGCTTCGAGCACATGCTTAATAAACTCTTTAAGTAAAGATTAGCCTGGTCCCACATAATACATGTTCAAATCTGATTGGTCCCCGCCATACCGCATGAATAAAATATTCATAGAAAGAAGAATGTGGGGATGCAAAAGGATGTCACGTGTCCAACTTTCAAGGTGGACCCTTAAGGATTTTAGAAAGCATTGGTGGCAAGCCCATAATCCAAAGGCTCTTATGGTGCCATGTGGCACAATCACAACTATTCCTCGCCATCCCGCAAGGGTTGTTTCAAAGGATCTCAAATGAATGAGGGGGTGTGGGGATTGACAAGTGGTAAAATCTTGATCGTCTAGAGGACCATTATAGTAAATGAAATATTTTGTTAAATATAAAGGCAACATATGTAGGATTAAAGGATGTGTATTTGAGTATGCGTGGTTGTTTTCTGGAAAAACAGTGATGAAGATGATATGATCTCAACCACTCAAGTTATAGAAGGTTAAAGCACATGGTAAAATTCGCTCGTGTGGGTAGATGCTTGGGAGCTTAACTAGTGCACACATTGGACACGTGGTTACACTTGGTGGCACTCCTCGTAATCCTACAACCTTTGATATTTTTTATAATGCATGAATGCAGGGATGCAGGGGATTGACATGCCATCCTTTTCAACGCTTCCCAAAGGTAGTAGGGCCCATGGTGACATGGAGGAGCTTCTCCACATGGCAATATTCTATTGGCTTGATATTGAGGTGAATGAAGGTCATATTTTTCAAACTAAGTTGACTCAATCTGAGCCATCCAAAGATCTAGATCACCATGAGATCAATGGATCACATTCAAAATTGAGTTAATGAGTAGTTGGAGATTTTATGCTTCATGCAAGTGAGCAATAATGGTGGATGTGATGCTATTCAATCAAATTGAAGAGATTTTTCACCATAAAAGAAAATATTAAAGAAAAATTCAAAGTTACTAAAGCATTTTAAAGTGTCTAGAGATCAACTACGGTGATTCTTCAAGATTCTTACACTCAAAACTAGGTTTTCCAACATTTGAACACCATTGAGTAAAAATTGCATTCTTTGTGATCAATTTCCACTAAATTTGTGTGCATTTTCTAGTTGAGTATTTTGAATAACTTGTTAGAGTTCTTTTAGGGTTTTACGTTCATAAATTACTATTAAATTGCTTTCAAGTTTCCCTAGTCTTTGTATATGTGTTTTAAAAACCTAGCCACACTATAAAAAACCCTAGTCACACCATATAAAGCCCTAGTTTCCTCTATTGTTAGTGTTGTTAAAAATGTCAACCCCAAAGGCTCAAGCTCCTAGTTCTACCCCAAAACGAGCCCTCCATGATGATTTTTTGGCTCAATTTCCCAATTCGACTATGTATAAAAACTTTGGCAAGACAAAACTGCAAAGTCCAGGGGCGGATAAGGGTATTGTGGATAGATTCTATGCAATCAGGGATGCAGACTTGAAGATTTTTGGGTGGGATATTTTCAAATACTAGTATGGAAAAATAAATTCCCCAGTTCCAAGTTGCAATGGATGGAGCTTGGATGTGGGAAAGTTGACAATTCCCAACATATATCTAGATATAGATTTTCTCAAAGCTATCGCTGCCAATTATGATGAGAATGTAAGGACTATCAAGACATACACTAGAAAAGAGATGGTGAAACTAGATAGAGATTCAATTTTAGGAGTGTTCAATCTCAATATCCATGCAAATAAACCTATCAACCTCCATGCCTTGAAAGAGGAATATGAAATAAACAGAAGCACATACATAGTGATATTGTTGCCTATGTTTTGGGTAAAGGATAGAAAGAGGAATAAGATCATACTCACCCCTTCTAAAAATGATCCTTTCAAATATGATTGCTTTGAAAATTACTTTGTTAAAACCTACTACACCCTATCCCAAATTTTGGGAATTGATTCATGGGAGAGGATACCAATAGCCCTCAGGTATATGGCTACAATCATACAGAGCATGACAGTCAACGAGGAATATGATTTTTCCACATATTTTTTAGATGTCGTTCACAAGGAATTGGTTGCTCTCAAAGCAGAGGAAGGTGGTGTTAGATTTTGGTGGTACTCTCTATTGTGCCACATGATCTTGACATTTAGATCTAAGGAGCTAGGTCATGGTTTGAAGATTACAATGATAAGTGCAAGTAGTGAACATCTCCTTGTCCAGATGTGGATACCCTTATTGGAAATACACGACTCATCATAAAGTTTTGTAATCTTTACAAACTTGTTTTCTACTAAAGTGAAGAGTTATTTGAGGGGTGAGGTGCTAAGAATCCCAAAGGAATTACATGATTTTATGAGGCCTAAGGAGAGAAGGCTTGACCTAGGGATAGACCATAATTGGGGAGATGCACTTGTGTTTCCTGATTACACTATCATTAGAGTATATGGAACAAATGTGACTCACTTTTTACCCCAATCCATTCCTTTCAGAGTTAGTTTTCTTGAGGTGATGTATCAATTGGGGAAGGCATATGACTTTCATTTAAATAACCAAAAGAAGGGATCATTCTTCCCTAATTACACAGTGTTCTCTAATTTTGTCATGGAAAGGACAAGGAAGGATGGAATCATATCCTTAATATGCTTATCCCATTAAAAATGAAGAATTGTGGGGCAAGAACTTATTACCCTGAGGGATTTATTAGTGCCTTAGGACATTGAATTAATAGAGGAAAGTTCAATCACAAGGTAAATTATTCATAAGACATCATCATGAACATATTTGACCTGAATGAGATTGTAGATAGAAGGATAAAATTGGTTTCTTTTGAAACATTGGAAAGAAAAAAGTACAAGAAAGATCCAATGTCCAAAGGAACCTTTTCTGATATTGATGATCCTATCCTTAGGATTGAAGCAATTTTTCATTAATTTGACAAGGTGATTGGATAGCTCAAGGAGCAAGTTCAAATATAGGATAAGGGGAAGGTCCCTATGATTGAGGAAAGACCCACCTACCAGCCACCTAGGACACATTATGTCTTCACCAAAAGACCTAAGGGGATTGTTTTGAAGGAATAGATAAGAGCTACTCCTTCCTAATCTAAGGATTCTAGAGCTTCTTCTCCTGTGCAATAGACACCTCCATCCCCTGTTCATAATATTATTGATAGATTCTCCCCTAAGGGATTCCTCTCCAAAGAGGAGAAAGATTGAGCAAGCATTAGGACTTGTTGATTACTCATTGGATTCAAATGATGAGGTTGTTGTAACCTTAATGATATCATGAAAGGTATGTCACCTCCACAAGTAGAACATGTTGTGCCATCTCCAAAGAACAGGGTCTCAAAAGCAATGCTAATAGGAGTGGACAATGATGATTTAAGGGAAAAGGCATGCATAGAGTTTATGGATGATGATACTTTTTTCAAGAGTGATGTTTTCAAGGAGTATGTCTGGAGGAAAAACATGGATGAGTATGATAAGAGATTGAAAGAAGAATGGCCAAGTCTCTTGAATTTCCTAGGGATGTTATTGTTGCAAGGGTGGTAGTAGACATGAAGGTTAAAAAAAAAGAGATGACCCCTGAGGAGGGAAGAAGACTTGTAAGAGAAAGTGGGGTACTTCTCCTACCTGAATGGGATATAGCATCTGCAATTGCATTTGACACAATGAGGAAGCATGAAAAGTATGTGTTTGCAACAGATGATTATGTACTAAATGCCTTGTCAGGCTCTACATTTAGTCCATAGTAGGACACACTTGTTATATGGGATTTGGCCCCCAATACAAATAAGCCTCAAATTGCAGAGTCAACAAGTGACTTGAGGGGAGGTTTAATAATCAAGAGAGTTTCTGACACCTCAATAGTAGAGGCAGCCACATTGGCTGTAAACATTACCCAATTCACAAAGGAAACTACTGAGTAGCTTCAAGACAAATATAATGCATAAACTAAAAAGTATAATGATTTATTGGTTGCCTACAATAAGGATTGGTAGAGACTTATAGAGCTCGAGAATATGGTTGAAATGTTAAAGAACCAACAACAACAAGTGCAACCAGTTGCTCCTTCCCCATCTTCTCCACCTCCACCTCTAGCATAATATATGGAGTTAGTTGTATATGATGAAGACCTTCTACTGATGCCAAGCACTTCTACTGCTCCCCACCAAGGAGAAGAGTTAGTAGGAAAGAGTTGATTCATAAACTCAAGGTATATGATGAATTACTCTATTCTTTTGAAGAGAACCAGTTTGAGAATAATGTATTGATTGTAACAACTATTTTGGAGCATTTAATGGGGAAGTAAATAAAAAGGGTAAATATCATTCATTCAAATTATTCTTTAATGTTTAATGCAATAAGAATGTTTGAAAGGGATAGAGTAGTAGAAGTCTCACTAATGCAATTATGGGTACCCAAATTGTTGGAAACTTGCAGCCAATTAAAGACAATTTCCACATAACGCAACAAGAAATCTATGCATCTAAATATTCATAATCCATATGCAAGAGAATAGACAACATACCCATGAAAATATGACACAAGATATACCTTGGGAAAACCCTCAAGAGGGAAAAAACCCAGCCTCCAAAAGCATCCAACTCTCATGTATTATTCAGCAATAAAGATTACAATACATCTTCAGAGTCTCCATCAACACCATTGAAGCAACAAATCCTCTCCAAGCAATCCATGCGAGCAAGCACGCAACCACACATCCTGTGCCATTCTTCAAACCTTCACAAATGCTAACCAGAGCTAACATGCAAAATTTCATCTCACAATAACTACCTTTGTGGTTGCTTTTATAGAAGCAAGCTCCCACAAAACCACTAAGTGGTATTACACAAAACCATGTGACTAAAACCATAAGATTACTAAACAATGTCCCCTTATTTAATATTGGGTGCTTTATTTATTATTTTTTCCCAATATTAAATAATTACATTTTAGCAACTTAACTTATGTCCCAATGTTACATGCAACATAAAGTGGCCCCAAGAATAATTACATTAAATATATTATGCAAGGTGTACAACACACCTTTTTCCTAACATTCTCCCACTTGTTGTATACATTGCATAAGGATTCTGAATACTTAGATGCATAGATTTTTTGTTGGGTTATGTGGAAATTGTGTTTAATTGGCTGTAAGTTTCCAACAAGTGGTATCAGAGCTTTGGTTGTGGTTGTATAACCCTTGGTTGAGAAAAATCTTGTTTAAGTTTGAATCTATGCATTGCATGTGATAATCAAAGACATGGCAAGATATGAGAGTTTTGCAGGTTGTTTATTGCAGATCTGAGGGTTTTGGGTTTACTGTTTTGATGGGTTGTCTGCAGATTTGGGGTGTGAGAAATTTTGGGTGAAATGGGTTTCTTGGTTTTGCATTCAAGTGGGGGTTTTGTGGGGAAAAATTTACAAATGATCTCCTAGCCTAAAACAGACCTCATGGTTCAATCCAAATTGGTTGAGAGACAAATTTTGACATATAATTTTCCCTATTTTGGTTACTGAAAAAAATACATTTTTTTTTTGTAAAAACCCCTTTTTCATGTAGTCATACGACAGTGAATATTTTATTCGAAAAATAAAAATCCGAATTAAAATTCACTCATCGCCATTAAAATTCGTACCTTCACAAATGAAAAAAAAATAGAAAAAAAAAAATTTGATATGAAAAACTTTATATAAAAAAGATTTTAATAAAAAAAATTATATAAAAGTTTATTGGGGGGTCGCCCCCTATACCGCTTGGCAATCTGACAGTAATACCACTGTCGGCAGTATCGATAGTGAAAATACGTCATTGTTGGCCTATCGACAGTGACAATACATCACTGTCAGCCTACCAACAGTGAGTACCAGCCAGTCAGCCAGCGGTATAAATGCCGGGGCTTTAAAACCCCATAAAAACTTTTTTAATACATTTTTTTATTCATCACCTATATTTATTAATTAAATCTGCCATGTTTAAAAGGGCCATGCAATTTATTGCATGAAAAATGAAATTTAATTTTTCTTTCAAGTCTGCCACCTAAGGAGTGGCGTCGCCCAGCCACCAAGGGTGGCTAAATTTTTTTTGCCTTAGGTGTAAACTACAGTTTTACTTCGGAGGGGCATAACTTTTGCCCATATTGTTCATTTTTTGACTTCTTAGACTCATTGGAAAGTTGACTCAGAGGTCTACACTATGATGATAGATATTTTTCCAGATTCTGCAGTTTTGACAGCGTTTTTCTTGGTCAAAGTCAGGTGTTCTATTTGAGCTTTGAGAGGTGATATCAGGTGCATATGGAGTCAGATTTTGGACTTCAAATAGTCAACGGAAAGCTTGTTTAGAGCACTACATAGTGGATTAGGTTTGGAGTTATTTTGGCATGGTTTATTTACTATTTTTCTTATCTGAGCTGTTTATGGGTTTCTTTGACTATGGTAATACTATGAGTTTATGGATGATTAAATCTTGGAGATTTGATGTTGGATTCATTTTATGCTTAGATTATTCTCTCATTTGACATGGTTATCAGTATATGGCTGGATTTTTATGTTGCACTATTGTATCTACAAGTTGTGCAATGTTGTAGGCAATCTATACTTACATGTTGCTTTTATGACTTGGACATGGGTTGTCTTTGCCCATTGATATTTCAGTGTTAATGCATGTTCAATTTTGTGGCTTGGTTTAGTCACTTGGTTTTCTCATTTTTTTTGTCATATTGAGGAGGTGAGATGGTATTATTAGGTATAGTCATGATATGAGATCTATGCAGTTGACTATGATTATGCAAATATGTGGACACAGTTGGGTTGAGTTGTTGGTACATTTGGTGGTGTGTTGGTAGTGTGTTTGGTTCCTTAACTATGGTACTTGAATATGGACATGTTTGGAAAATTAGATCAGAGATTGATTTGGTGTTTGAGTCTTTTGGTCTATATAGTCATTCTCTTAGATATCTCAGTTTGTAGTTTACTAGTGTGATGATGAGTTTTCATGTTTCAGTGATTGGATCTACAAGTCATGCAGGTTGTGGATTAGCTACCCGTTTACTTGCAGTGGGATGACTTGGTTGTGGATTATCTTTATTCACCAGGTTTGATTCATTGTTGTTGCACACTTTGATAGTTGGCTTTGTTTTTTATCATTTGTACATTGGTATGTGTGCTTAGAGATGAGAGGATGGATGTTTCTTATAGTACCTAGATAGTTGTTTTTGGGACTTGTAGCATGTAGTTTATCATAATGTCATGGATAGCTTGATTAAACTTTTCAGTGGGAGCTTTTGATAGTGATGGATTGGCCATGATGGATATGTTTATGATGGTTTGGCAGTTGTAGGTATCTTCTTGGATTGGATATTTTGGTTCTACTTGTTATGTTACTGACATTTCACTTGTGTGTGTAGACCTGGATGATCTTTATGGAGAGGATGGTAGTCACGATGCCATGTGTGACTCGGTATCATAGTTTCAATGGGAGTTGTTGGCAGTGATGTGGATTCACCTTTTGATGGTGGATGTTCTTCTGTAGTGTTTTGTTGGTTTCATCGATGGACTTTTGGATTCTACTTTTATGTAGTGATGGTTCATTGGCATCTTTGGTTTCATTGATAGAGGATGGTTATATTCATGTGGATTGGATATGTTAAAATCTTTGGTTGCCATGCATGACTTCTTTAGTCTATGGTTGAGGTGTCATGCTTTGTTTTTTCTAATATATGATCCTTGTTTTGATATGATGGTTATGTTATTATTTCATGATTTACTCTTGATTATGGATTGGATTTTTGGCATGATGTAGGTGCATGTTATGTTCTTTGGATCATATGATACTCTTTGAGGAGGTGTGATATCATGATGTCATGTTTATGTTCTTAATTCATGATTAGAGATTTGACATTGATCTTGTGTGGTTCTCTTGGTATTAGGTACATCTATCATTTGCTTGATTACTTCATGATGATGCTATGTTGCATTTGGAGTCTAGCATGGATTGGTTGGTTACAGGTACTCATGGATACTTGGAGACATAGGTGAGGCTTGAGTTCTCTTGTGATTAGAGACATGTGTTGAGATGGTTACTCTTGATGAGATTTCAGTAGGAAGTCCGAGGAGCCTACACCTTGGTTGGACGTGAGTTCAAAATGGACCTATGAGGAGAGTGTTCTTGGATGAGTCATGATGACTTGATATATTGGAGGAGAATTCCCATTCCCCACTCTTGGTATTCTCGACAGTTTCATTGGAGAGCTGTTGGTGCATATTGTTACCTTTGGATTGAGTGTGTGTGTTTGGGATATCAGTTGGGGAGGAGTAGGACTTATGCTTCGTTGTGACAAATTGTGTGGCTTCTCTATTGGATGGCTTCTTATCTTTGTGCATTGGCATGATGGAGGATGAGAGAATTCATGCTTGGGATGGTGATCACTTTGATTCTTATTATAGGTATCTTGATGGATCACCTGTAGCACTTTGATTCCATGATGGTAAATGCGACTATATGGATTGTTCATTTGATTCATGTTTTGAGGTTACTTGTTCCCCTTATGCAATGTATACAACACATGGGAGAATGTTAGGAAAAAGGTGTGTTGTACACCTTGCATAATATTTTTAATGTAATTATTCTTGGGGCCACTTTATGTTGCATGTAACATTGGGACATAAGTTGAGTTGCTAAAATGTAATTATTTAATATTGGGGAAAAAATAAAAAATAAAGCACCCAATATTAAATAAGGGGACATGGTTTAGTAATCTCATGGTTTTAGTCACATGGTTTTGTGTAATACCACTTAGTGGTTTTGTGGGAGCTTGCTTCTATAAAAGCAACCACAAAGGTAGTTATTGTGCAATGCAATTTTGCATGTTAGCTTTGGTTAGCATTTGTGGGGGTTTGAAGCATGGCACAGGATGTGTGGTTGCATGCTTGTTCACATGGATTTCTTGGAGAGGATTTGTTGCTTTAATGGTGTTCATGGAGACTCTGAAGATGTATTGTAATCTTTATTGCTGAATAATACATGAGAGATGGATGCTTTTGGAGGCTGGGTTTTTTCCCTCTTGAGGGTTTTCCCAGGGTATATCTTGTGTCATATTTTCATGGGTATGTTGTCTATTCTCTTGCATATGGATTCTGAATACTTAGATGCATAGATTTCTTGTTGGGTTATGTGGAAATTGTCTTTAATTGGCTGCAAGTTTCCAACATAGACTCGGTCCATTGGCTGGTATGATTGAGGGGTCTACTCATGAGCTTAATAAACCAACATAGATTTCTCCCACCTACAAGTGGTAAAAGGAATAATTGATTGTCAAGGATTAGTGGATCCATTGGAGAAAAGAGTTAAGGAATTGCTCCAACAATTTGATGAGAATGATCTTGGTCTATTACCAGACATTTTGGATAGTAATGGAGCTATAAAAGCATATGAGCAATGGAGAACACAAATAGATAGTGCCATCGCTACAAAGGCTATTTTAATATGTGAAGGTGGATATTTTAAGATGGATATGCTAAAGAATAGTATGGACAAATTATTCTTCACCAGTAAATTCTTGGAAGAATTTGACAAGGATGCAAATCAAGTGGTAAGGAAATATGGCCCATATATACATAAATTGGACGAATTCATGGTTTTCAACTGGCCTTCAAAGGAAGACTATGACACATGGGATAAGAAATACAATGAAATTCTTGACTTGTGGAGATTGCTTTTCGTGATGTGGACACTTTTTTTCTTCTATGCACATTCAACACCATCCAACTGCTTTTGCAACGACAACATGAGGTAATCTTGTATCTTTACACACTAGGATTTTGTCTTCACATGCCAACTCAACTTTCTCGTGTTCACATTAAGAAGAATGAAGAAAAGAACTAGCAAAGTACCAACTGTTGGCATCAGATATTTTGGGAAAGGATTGGGATTGTTACAAAGAGTAAATATAATTGCTTTTGTCCTTGGAATATTCCATCCATGATCAGGTTGTTGTACTTGTATTTTTGAAATGTAAATGAATTTCAATTAAAAATATGACATATGTAAATGATACAAGGCTTGTTGCTCCCTTATCTTATAAAAGGGAATTCAAGGCCATTTGCACAGGATGATTGATCAATTTTGGAGAGTTTTGTAATATAGAACACAGAGAAATAAAGTCTTTCATTTTCTAGATTGTAGAGTCTAGTCTTTGTTTATTTTGAAAGAATTGTATGACAATACTATCATTTCTAAATACATAGGCATATGTCTAAATCCAATCTTCTCCTTTTATATACTTCAAATTGGTTATGAATGAAATGAATCAGAGATCTTTCAATTCATCTCCATTGTCTTTCCTTTGGATGTTTATTTTTTGTTAATGCTCTTATTCAAAGAATAAGTTAAACGCTTTGATAGAGATAAAAATTTGTGTGGATGTATACAAGGATCTGATAAGTATAATTGGTTAAGATTTATGATTTTAATTGTGTAATGCATCATTAAATAGCTTTGTTATGTTTAGGGGGAATGTTGTTATACATTTTCAATTATATTGGTTGACTCCATGCCCTAGGTTAAGGCACCAATCACTAAAGTTGTGTCTATGTTGCATCTTTAGGGTCTTTCATACTTAAATACCAAGACCGAACAACGAAGTTCAGTTTTAACCCTTTCGAGTGGCGGCCTTCAAAGTTTCATCTTACCCCTTCCTTTGTTTGACTCTTTCAAAAAAATCAAGGCTCCACAGAATGCTAGCACGTGGCAAAAGATTAAAGGATTCTACAAGTCTGTGGGCCCATAACATGTCCTTTTCTTGGTTGTGAAACCGTAGAAGGACATTGTGTGATGATATTCTCACATGGGATGTGGGAGAATCCTATTGGATAGAGGGTACGGTTGCATCCTTTTTAGGAAAATCAAGGCTCCACAAAATGCTAGTATGTGGCAGAATATTAAAGGATTTTGCAAGTCCGCAAGCCCATAGTGGCATGTCCTTTTCTTAGTTATGGAACTATGGAAGGACACTGTGTGACAATATTTTCACATGGGACGTGGGAGAATCCTATTGGAGAGAGGGGAAAATTGCATCCTTTTCAATAAAATCAAGGCTTCACAAAATGTTGCCACGTGGCAGAAGATAAAGGATTTAGTAAGTTTGCGGGCCCATAGCAGAATGTCCTTTTCTTGGTTGTAGAACCGCAGAAGGACACTATGTGACAATATTCTCATGTGGAATGTGGGAGAATCCTATTAGAGAGAGGGGACAGTTGTGTCATTTTCAAGAAAATAAAGGCCTTACTCATCATTGATATTTTTATGTCCCTTCCAGATGGACAACCCATGTTCAAAATTGATAAACGTGTAGATGAATAAACCACCCTCACATGAACTAGAAGTAATGGCGGATGCGACAAATGATGGTTCATATTTTTATTTAATTATCTTAATAGATTTTTAGTTCAATGTAGGCTATTTGTCTCATTTGTTTGGTCCGACATAGTAGAAAAAATTGCAAAGGTACACCTATTCTGCATCAAATTGAGCTTTGAACAATTAAAAAATAGGTACACCCTTCTTGGAAAAATTCACCATTGTTAGTCTTGAAGCTCATAATCAAGTCTCCAAAATCTATTTCATAAGATTGTAAAGTGTGAATAGGATATTGTAGAAATTAGTTTTAAAAACGTTATGGAATTATGAGTCGGTCAAACACCTAACCCTCTAGCTCTACATCTAAAAGACCCTTTGAGAAGGATATTTTGGCCCAGTTGTTGGGTTCCTTAAAATAGCCTCAACATAACCTTAGCCCTAATGCAATAGAGGGGATGGTAGACAACCAAAAATTACAAAAATGTTGAGATGAAGAACCAAGATGACACAATCACTAGGTGGGAATTCTTCCTACACTGGTATGGAAAAAGAAATCATCATTCCCCTATCTCTAATGCATGGAACTTTGATTTGGGGAAGCTAGTTATTCCAAATTCCTTTATAAATGTGGAAATCATTAGATGCCTTGCTTTTCAGTATGATGAAAATATCAGAGCAATTAGGGCATTGGATGGAAGTGTCCTAATGGATATAACCAGGGACTTTATTTTTGGGGTTTTTAGACTCAATGTGGTCGAAAATAAGGTTATAAGCCTTGCTTCTTTTAGAAAAAATATGACTAAGAAAGAAGTAGCTTCAATGTGAAATGGATCCCTAGGTTTAGAAAGAAAGGCTTCAAAGGAAATTCATTGGCAATCCCTGATAATGTACTTGATCCTTTTGATGTCAAGTCTTTAAATAAGGACTATTTCAGAGGAACATATTAGGCATTATTCCAGGTGTTGGGAGAAGATGCATGCTAAAAAATGTAGATACCTCTTATGTATATGGTTGTTGATATACAACATCCTTTTGTAAATAGTGAATTTGATTATGCCATCTTTTTAGTTGAGGCTATTCACAATCAATTGGTGGAAATTAAGAGAAGGCAAAGTGGTAAGGAGTTGGAGGTGAATTTCAAGTGGTATTCTCTCCTTTTCCATATGATTTTGTACAAAGGGAAAGATCATTTCAACTTAGTTTTACAACTGAACATGAAAGATAAAGAGGGAATCGGTCTCCCAGTGCAATGTTCGATGCATATTTGGGACAAACATTGTAGTGAGTATGACTATGTTTTTTTTGAGAATTTCTTTGTAAGACTAGTCATGGCAAGGATGGGTCTACCTGGAATCAGATTGCATAAGGAAATTTTGGATTTCTTTAGGCCCACACATAGGAGGCTGGAGTTAGGAGTACGACATAACTAGGGATATTATTACCTCAATGACACCTCAGTTGTTATTAGAATTTATGGGTTCCCTCAAGCCCTCCATGTGCTACCCAGATATGTGTCACCTAGGTTCACATTCATGGAAATTATATTGTAATTGAATGAGATTGTTTAGTTTCATTTAAGGAAACAATAAAAAGGGTATTTTTTTCCCTTATGTTACCGTCTTTTCAAATTTCACTTCAACCAAAGATGGCTTAGGTAGGCTAAAATAAATTCTTGGGGAATACAGGTTATTTCAGTTAAAATTCTGGGATTTTGACCCTGAAGGTTTCATACATGAGGTCAGGAAAAGTATCAAAAGGTTTGATTTTCACCATCAGGTTGAAGAAAATGAAGATGTCATAAGAAATTGCAAGGATGAATCTAAGGTAAAAATCAAAAAGGAAAAATGGATTGCATTCATCAAGGCAGAGGTTGCTAGGATGGAGAATGATAAGGATTATCATGGAGTATTTTCTGATATTGTTGACCCAATTTCCAAGATTCAAGTGAGGTTGAAGAATTTTGGCAGAGTTGTAGGTAAGGTACCTTGGAAGAGAAACTAGCAAAGCAGTCTAGACCCACCCTTTCTATTAGAAATCCCCAGGGGCCTATTATTAGAGAAAATATGCAATTAGACCCATCACAGGTCACTCCCTATCCTTCCCCTCAAATAATCAGTGTGGATTTTGATTCTCCCCCAAGAGAGCAATCACAAAAGAGGATGCAAGTTGAGAAACCACTATTGTTGGTTGACAATCCCATTAATCTATATGAAAGTGAAGATGTTAATATCACGATGGATGAAATTCAACAATATATGCCATCCCCCCAAGACCAAATATTGTTGGCCTTCTTCAACAAAGGTTCAAGTTGGACGTGGCTAGGGGAGAGATAACCTCAATGATGTGAGGGAATTGACATGTTCACAATTTATTTATGATGATGAGTTTGTAAGGTCCCAGGAGTTTAAAGAGATTTTTTTTAGATCAAAGAGGAAGGAGTACCATAAAAGACTTCAGTTAGCACAAGTAGATGTGCCTAGAGAAAAATATTATGAAGTAGCTACAAAGGTAAGGGAAAAAATGAATTTTGAGTCCAAAAATATTATGCTTGAAGAAGGGAGAAGAATGGTGCAAGATAGTGGATTGCTATTGCTCCCTAAATGAGACATTACTTATGCAATTTTCTTTGATACTATTAGGAAACAAGGAGAAGTTTTCTCCACAGGAGAGGAAGCAGAGATGGAATTGTCAGGATCAGGGTTCAACCCACATTGGGAAGCCCTTGCAATTTGGGCCCTTGTCCCAACTACAAATAAGCTTATGATTGTTGAAGCATCGAAGGATATCAAAGGGAGCTTGATTGTAAAGAGGGGTCTGAAACCTCTTCCCCTAAAGTTGTTGCATTAGTGGTAGATGTTTCCAAGTTTAATGAAGTTACTATTTTTTTTTAGACTACAAGAATTAGTCAGGTATCAATCCCCCTATAAACTGAAATGTGCCTGGTAAACATTTTTTCATGTGACCGATGATACTGGCACAACACGCCCTTCGGTACCACAGGGATGGTGGGGTGACTAGACCTCGTGACCTCTTTCCTACAATAAGATGCTTTAGCCAATCGAG